>JANSTT010024801.1:0-37066 GCA_026745375.1 Platyura marginata | reverse complement strand
TATATATAAATGTTTATGACAGAAAAAAGTTCTTACCATAATGTTTGAGATTTCTACATATTGTTAAGTATAATCATAACTCTTTTATGTTTACACTTTAAATGTGGAACATTTGCTATTCATTCAAAATCGTACATTTTCGGTTGTGTTGTTTTATTGAATAAATATGTTATAGAATCCGTTAGTACAAGTATAATAAAATTTGTAAACTTTTTCAGTACAATAGAAAACCGAAATTCTAACAGAACTTTTCCAAAAGTTAATTTAATATAAATTAGGGTTAAATGAAAGGAAAATATCATAACATTTTATAATTTGAATTAAATTTTTCGGGCTTCTTAACGTTTGTTTCCTGTTATGTTTGTATTTGTTTTAACCTTTTCCTTTTCTATTTTTTTTTTTTAGTATTTAATACTATGTTGAATATTACTTCAAAGGTAAATTTTGGTAAGAAATCCTTATTTAAAGCTATTTGTCAACATTATTTGATTGATAAAAACTATATTGTACAAATTAACCTTATCGATTTGAATATATTTATTTTGACCAGAGTTAGTATTTGTTTTGATTTTAAATGACGAAAAAACATAACACACCTATCTTTATATCGATGGCTTATAATTATACAATACCCACTAACTCATTTTTTTTATTGCATAAAATTAATGTTTATGCAACCCTGCACCTATGGAAAAATTATCACAAAAAGTTTGTTTTTAAAATTCCATTTGTTTTTTCAATGATTGACCATCCGCTAACTCAATACAAAAAATCTTTAGTTTTTACTGTCTCTTGACAAGTACATAAAAATGAGTTAGCGGGTATTGTATATAAGCCATCTATATATTCCTATAGTCATTATTTTCATATTGAAAATACATTTTTTTTCAATCATGCCATAAAAATTTTTCGGAAAATAAGTTTGATGAACATATAGAGATAAAATATATATATAAAGTACGAGTTCAGATACGTAGAGAATTATGCTTTACATAGAAATGATGTTCTTTGTCAGTCGGGACAATTTTTATTTAGGGAATCATGTTGAAAAACTAACAAAAACGAGCCGAAAGCAAAAAAAATAACCATCGATAGGTATCTGCATACTTTGGCTTTTAAAATATATGTACAGTACATATATCCCATTATTGGAAAGAAGTGTTCCTTTAAGTGATATTTGTGTTCCTTTTAAAATGTTAAGATATGAATTCCGAATCGTTTTTCTGCTAAAGCTTTGTTTATCCATTAGCTCGCGTTATTCTTTTTGAATATTTTTTGTCATAACAAAATGATTGAGATAAATAAATGTAAACAATTTGTAATCTTTCATTTAATTAGTAGGTATTATGTGAACGTTTTTCCTGTTACCTAATTGTACTATTACTTACTATATAATATAGGTAAGATACAAATTTAACAATAGCTCTCTTTATATACGGCCACAAAATTAATAAATTACACCATTTAGCTATATTTACGCGTTCACAAGTAGCTCAGTAAAACGAAATTATGTAATAAAGTCAATGGAAATCGCAGAACAGTAATTCATAGCAATTTCTTTAATTACTCACTGTTTCAGGTCCATAGTTCATAATAAAAAGCTATCGTAAGCATAACATACACCTAATGTTTCGTAAATCGACAACCATAAACTTACCAACGCAGAAATAATGTTTTACTATATCAAACATTTATTATCTGGAACTAAATATATATTCTGTATATATATATATATATGTATTTGTATACATATAGAGAATGACCAGGAAAAAATTGATTTATCCATGAGGAACGTGCTCCGAAATGAAAGTGTTTCAAAATGATGTTCCTGCAGTATATTGTAGTTTTATTTCAAAAAAATATATAAATTCATTCAAATCGTGACAGACATATTTTTTATTTTTGTTATTTTTTAAAACATCATTAATCGTGGCATATTTATTTATGAATGTAGAGTATGTTTATATGTATATGAATTAAACAAATGTAAACAACATTCTATTGATCGAAGATATTTTTAATACAAATTATATCGTGCCATAGTTTAAAATCGGAATCATTAATTATATTGAGTTATTAGTTGTCGTTCATACTACTATTAATGCATAAAATATTGGCACAATAAATGTTTCTACAGGTTCTACATAAAAGAAGAAGCATCGGTATAGTTTGAATTAACCCTACACTGCATGAATTTCTGTATTTCATAATTATATTTTAATAGAAAAAGGCAAATTAAAACAGGGAAAATTAATAAAAAAAAATCTAAAAGCATCTGGGTGGGAAGTGTTTATCACATATAATATGATACATAAAATATTATGCCCTTTATTTATTGAAGGGTACCCAAAAAAAATACAAAGACGACTCGTACAGTAGTTGAATTGTTGCTCTATTTCGAGGAACATAATAGAAAATGCATTAAATTTTATTTGGCTAAAAATAATTATTCGTTGTCCTAGATTTGACAGAAAATAAAAAGTGTATCACCAGTGATACGCCATGCAGTGTAAGGTTAAGCAAATTGCAACATTCGTTTCTATTTTATTATAATCGATCGGAAATATTTTGAATATTTTAAATACGACTAATGATACGAACACACAGTATAGCAAACTAGCGCAAAATTTTTACTATAATTATAGTAAAATAGCAGAACTGTTTACATGAGAGCTTATTATAGTCAACTATACGCAAAAAAAATATTATCGTATAGACCAGCGATGGACAATTGTAAAATATATTGTTCGTCTAATTTTTTATATTCCCCATTATAATATTATTGAAATTTTTTCCGGTTTTTGTATTTTACTTCCGGTTTGTGTATTATACTTCCGGTTTTTGCATTTTACTTCCGGTTTTTATATTTTACTTCCAGTTTTTGATTCCACTTCCGGTTTTGCACAATAACTGAAGAATGCGAAAATGAAATATGAAAATTAGCACTCCAACTGGCATAGTACTAGTATCTTTGGAGATAGACGAACTATAAGCTATATTGAAATGTTACTATATAGTGGTCCACACAGTAGTAGTAGTAGTAGTTGGAGGCCTATATTTTGCTATATAATAGCTACTGTATAGTGTCTTTTTTTAAATTATTTTATAAATGGCCAGTAAAGTAAAAAAGAAACACATTAAATATTTCACTTGCTTAAATTCAATTTAAATGACACAAAAATGTCAAAAACAATTAACTATCCATTATCAGCTATCCATTCATGTTGGTATAGTTATCGTATAGTTATCGTATCGTCTATACAAACGTATAGTCTATACAAACAGCGTTCACACAGTGCTAGTTTTCTACTATCGTATAGATGTAAAAACTAGCGTTTAGTTCATTTATCCGTATAATGTTCGACTATACGAGATGCTAGTTTGCTATACCGTGTGTTCGTACCTTAAGTTTACTTTAAAAATAAGTAAAATCAAATGAAAAAAGTTTAAAATCAAATGATGATTTTGGGCATTTCGACCTATTATATAATAATTTAGTTAATTTTTGATCATTCATCCATTGCCATACCATAAATATTTAAATTAATGCGACATTTTTAATATAATCCAATTCCCAAAAGAATGCAATAACAAATACCATTAAAACAGGATTTTTCATTTGCTATGGAAAGACATTTTATATCTCTACTCGTATGTGAAACTATTTAAAATGTAGGAGAGGAGGAAAAAAAAAATTATTCCCCGAGTTAGAATGTGCAATGTTGAAATCGAATATTTTACGATATCATGCAGAGCTCCCTGAAACGAGCGTCTAATTTTCCTTAAATGGACATTTATTGGATTTTCATTTTGACATGTCACGTTTTTTATGGAAAACTAGATAGTTGGCCAACAAATTGCCAGGAAATTAAAGTTTTTTTTTTTTTTGTGTGTTTCAAAACCAATTATAGTTTCTCTAATTTTTCTTTTGTCCATTCTGTTCCTGTGTATCCTGTGTGGGTGGGGCAAAAAGGAATATAATTTCAATGTCGGTTGGGGGTATGTTCGCAGTTAAGTAATGCTCATTGCCAGACCATTGAAAATAATTGAAATGAAAATGAGCATTTTTCTAAATTGATTTTTAAAAAGTTTCTTCTTATATATACCCACAGCCACAAGCCACCCACGGAAGTGGTGTATTTTAAACGAATTGTCTTATAAGTAGAACTATACTATAAGTATGTTGGGGTGTACATATTATATTGTGAATTGTAAGATTGTGTACTTATATATATATATATATACAAAATGTAAGAATGTTGAATTTTATTGCTTTTTTCAGTTTTAAAGCCAATCTAAAATCGTTATTAAATTTAACTTCGATAAAGAGAAAATATTTTACAATGTCGTATTCTTTTTAATAAGAGCGTAGTATTCGTTTAGCGTCTATGTCATTTCAAGTATATGTAAACAGACATTTGACCTAAATTAGTTCTCCCCATAGCTTTCACAAATCTTTAAAGTTCGTATTATTGAGAAAATAAATTGACATTAAGTAAACAGTGGAAAATGGAAATATTTCAACATAAAATTTTAATAGCTGAAGAAAAGATTACTAAATATAGTAAATTATGTGGGCGCGTATAGTTATTGCCAAGTCATCGCTAGAGTATGCCATACCTTGTCTTTCACGAACTATCCAACATAGATACATAAAATGGATTTTTATTTCGTTTTCAATTATTTTGTGGAAGAAAACAGCTGTCAGCGTTGTTAATACTAAAGTTTTAATATTAAAAAATTGTAAATATTTTTTTTTTAATATTTAAATTTGAGCCCAGTTGTCGTTCAATGAAAAATTCGTGACGTGTTGTTATGTGTTCGTATAAGATCGTAAAAATAAAATGGTGAGCTGTCAAAAAAATTACGATGAGAAACATGTCGAGATCCTCACTGCGTCTGGGGATCTCCTCATTAATACATACATGGAGTTCTATTGCTTTGTTAATTTATTTAAAACACTTTTTCCACTTTTAAATCTTTAATTTCTTTCAGTTATTTTTAGGTGTATTAGGGAAAGGGTGGGAGAAACGTGGGGAATGTTTGGGAAAATTGGGGGAAAGTTAGAGAAAGGGTGAGCAAGGTAAAGAAGGGTGGGGAAAGTGCGGGTTGAGTGCGGGTAGGTGAAGGGTTGGCAAGGGTGTGGAAGGGTGGGAAAGAGTGGAAAAGGGTAACGGAAGTGTGGGGTAGGGTGGTGTAGAGTGGTGTAGGGTGGTATAGGGTGGGGTAGGGTGGCAAAAAGGTAAAAAACGATGGGGAACGTTGGGGAAAGTCTGGGAAAATCTAGGAATGTGTAGTTTAGTGTGGCAGCCGTGTAGCTTGACTGAGCAGCCTTTTTTATCTGAAATCTTTAAAGTAATCCCTCTAATATCAGGATTCACTAAAATTTACACTTATAACTATTAACAATTAAATTAAAACAATTATTAATCTTAAAATTGTACCCAAAACCTTTTTCGACGATGCCTTATGCCGAGTGCAATAAACCTTTATTTGCAATTACATATTTTCAAGCTATAAAACAATAAAATTAATTATACAAACATTTAAATAAAAATTCATTCTTACAAATTCAACAAAATAACTAAAAAAGTGTATTGCACTTAAATAAGAAGTATCCCTTAAACTTAAAGCCATCCTCTTTCTTAAACTATTTGCTTAAATCTAATGTAGGTAGAGGAGGATATTTGTTGAATTCATTGAATCCAACAAACAGGTCGTTAGACGAAAACAGGGCTTGTACAATGTACACGTACTCTTACATATAATCGTAGACCAAGTTGCAAGGTAAAAATATCATTTCCGCTTTGAAGACAAATAACACTGGAACTATGCAACTTTTGTTGAAACATTCTTAGCAAAAATAGAAGTTTTTGGTGCATACAAAATTAGTTTTTAAGTCAATTTTAAGTAATTTTGCTGATTTAGCAGAATTTTTCCCGATTTTCTAGCCCAATATAAATATTCCAGGTATTTTTTTTTATTGAGAGGCAAATTGCAATATTTTTGTTATGATGTTAAAATAAATCGTATTAAAGGAGCGCACTAATTCCTTCATAACTTGACAACGCTAATAAAGTCTCAACATTTTCCAACTTTCCAAATTTTAAGCTTAAAGCGACATTTACCGGATGTATAAGTTATTATTAATTAAAAAAATTTCCGGCATCCCGAAAAATTGACTTTATATATAAAAATTTGTATAATGTGATGTAATTATGAATTTAGTTTTGGATTTGATACGTCTTTTTCATATAAATAACAACAAAACAATCTGTCCGATTTGTTTGGTCTAATTTATTTACGTTTATTTGGTAGAGGAAACTGGGCACACATACACAGACACACACATCTTATCACAGCTGCTAAAGGATAACGAATATGTTAAAAACGATTCCGAAATATATTGGAGTTTATTCGGTTTAAGGTTATTTTATGTATTCTTAGATGCGTCTCTAGAGAAAAATTTTTAGTATAAAATAATATAATCGTATTTCTTATGTTCCAAAGCAGAAAATAAAATAAGGTAATTGAATGTTAATGGCTGTTGAAAGGTAACGAAATTGCTATTTGGGTTTAGATAAGTAAAAATGAATTTATATATGAGAGTTAGTTTTTCGATATTGGAAGGGATCTAAACGGCAGTAATATTAAAAGAAAATATAAAATCGATCTCATCAATAAGTAGGTAGATGCGTGCATCCGTGGTATAATGTAGTTGTATTTGTACATTACTGAAGATGCAAATCGAAAAGGTACTTTAAAGATATAATTCATAGAAGAATATCTAATGTATGATATGGACCGACCAAATGGCTCAGTGGATTGAGTGGTTGCCTTTGGAGCGGTAGGTTCCGGGTTTAAGTCCGACTGGGGTTGAAACCAGACAAAGTTTTTTTCTGGTGTGTTGACTTTAATTTGTAACCGGGTGATTGGATTGCACTTAAAAACAGTCTAGAAATTGAACTATCTCAGAATGACAGTGCTTAAAGGGTGTCAGGTGAAATGGCGAGCAATTTGTAAGGTTTCCAGGAGAAACACCTCAAGTGCAGCATTTCCATATACACAAGGATTGTTGTGCTTATTTTTTTATTATCTACTATTTTGTCCTTATTAATTTTTCTCTACAAAAAGTTATTGTATTAATTTATATTGAATTAGTTGAAAACAAATGGTTAAAATGACCAAAAATAATATAGAATTGATTGTAGCGCCATAACGGTAGAACGTGAAACTTTTTTGTACAAGGAAAAAATCTTTAATTTCGATACTCTCTAAATAAATTTCAAGTAAACGATCATTTTCTTGGTATACGTCAGGACAATTTTTTTTTAAATAATTAAAAAATTATTAAATAATTAAAATCAATTTCTCATTAAAACAAAGATTAACGATAACGATTTTCAGAAAAACATGGCGATCTAAACTAATTAAAATTTATTTTCCTACAACTTTGTGCAATACGATTTTGTCTCGAAATATTTTTTTCTTTAATTAAAAAATAAAATTATTTCAATTAAAAGAAATGCCAAAATTGTTATTAAGTTTAAAAAAAAAGAAGACATTTTCAACTAACTACAAATGATCTGCTTAGTCAAATCTTCCAATGTCATCTCTGATCTTATAATATCCAACCTTTTAGGAGAAATAAAATAAAATTTTTCTTACAAATTTCCACAGCCAAGAGACATTGCAAAATAACTTCTTATCATCCTATATATTTAAAGAAAATTCTTCATCCTTTTGTATTGCGACAACTATTAAAGGATATCTAGCAGGTATTTACCACCTACATTTCTGCCGCATATCCCATCTTTTATTCAATATTATTGTGCTTTTGCACTTTTTTTTTTTTATTTCGCTCGACGTGACCACGTTTACAGGATGTACTTTTTCACGTATAAAAAAAAAAAAAAAAAAAAAAAATTAAAAAAAAAACTCATAAAAGCATTTATTTAAACTTTGCTGTAAATAATCCCATAATGCCCCGGATAATTTATGGCCAAGTTGAAAATGCTTGTTCTGCTGGAAGTAAACACAACTTTTCCCAACATCGCGTATAATATTTAATTTTTACCCACCAACAGGAAAATTTATTACTTGCAGCGGTAGGTAAGTATGTATTGTAACTATGTATGTATATTGTATATGTATGTAGATTGTAGTGTATAGGTTTACTCTAGCGGTGTAATTTTATTATGGATCTATTGAGTTGCTGGCTTAATTAATTTTACATAAATTCTTTTCAAAAATGGAAAATTGGTATTACCAACTTCGCTACAATTGTATGGAGTAGGTGTACTGTACATACTCTACTCTACTTCTACATATAATATATGATTTGTGAAGTGATTTTTTTTTGCCAAATGAAATGTATATATGTACTTATGTATGTATATATGCATGTACTTAGGTGGGTTAATTTTATTATTAAAATATTTTTTAAAAAGAAATATACTGCGAGGGATTTTTAAAAATGTTATTTGAAGAACTACAAATTAATGTTGTTGTTGGCTGAAATAAAAATATTCCATTGTGTACAGAAAATTTACTCTTAAACCATATTTTTGTTAAAAAATCGAGTTCAGTTTTTTTTTTTTGTTAATCAAAATTGGTTATAACCGAGAATATTTTGGTAGTTATAATATTCGTTTTCTCACTGTCTGCATAAAGTTTATTTCAACCGACCAGTGCTGGATTATAAGTAAAGAAAGCAAATGCTTAAGGCATCAAGCAAAGGGTGCACCAACAGAAATTTTTTATAGCCGAATTTATCATTTTAATTATTAAATTTACAGCCATTTTCAAAATTTAATGAAAAATGAATAAGTTCTGTTTATAAAGAGTTCTCTCTAATGTACAATACATGAAAAATAAAAGTAGGGGAGACCCGGGCGGATGGAACAAATTTTTAATTTACTCGAAAACGGTCTAACATATTCGGATACCTAATAATATCATTTTAAAGTTTAAAATCTCAGTTATGTACTTTTAAAAAACTTTTACTTCTATTTATTGATTTGCTTTATGTATATAGGTAATAGTAACAAATGTCATCCCTCTGCAATGCTACCCGTGAGGTGGCATGGCGCATAGTGAAAATATCTGAACAATATCATATCTGAACACTTTGCTCGCAGATTGGAAGCTATATAAATTTTGAACAAGTCTAAACACATTTGAAACAGCACAAGTGACAGCTACTAGCTCATAAGAAATTCTTTGTTTAGTTGCCAACTGTCCTTGGTTAAATGCATGTGCATTCATAACCTCATTATGGTTTATTATTGTTTTGTATTTTTGTTTTTAATTACAAGTGTAAGGGAGCACCAAGATTAGTTAGTCTTTATGGTACATATATAAGGGTCTTAATTCGGCCCTGCAAACGACTATATATAAGAAGCTGATGACTGCGGCTGCTATATTAAGATAAAACATGCTCATATTGTACAATTTGTGTACGTTTACTTCGATATTTTTAAATGTATTTTGTTGGACTGAAAGCTTCCTCACATAGTACCCAAAAAGTGCTCACCCATGGTGTAATGCTCTCTTTAATCGATTCTTTCTATGCATTCCTAAGGTTGGCCGTGCACTTAGGAGGAGATAACAATTGGAATAATTATATTATATTAACACGAAAAATACCCCGGGCTTGTTTGGCCGTTGAAATCGGTTGATATTTTTAAATGGCGTAATAATTTTAGCATCAAAATTAACCAGTAAGGAGGGAATAATTGGCTAAACCGATTAAAATATATATTATCTTATTTATCATCTTTGATTTTGTCCATACAATAAATTAAGTAGATTAAAATCGTAGAAATTATATAAAAATTAATTGCAGCGCCGTAACAGTAGACCGTCGAGCTTATTGGTCTATTAATAAAATCTTCCTTTTTTTATTCTCTATGATTTTTGTCTTATTTATTTTTGCCGTAACCCAAATATTTTTCGATGAACCGATTAAAACCCTTGAAATTATATAAAATTGATTGCAGCACCATAACGGTAGGGCATGGAACTATTTAGTACATATTATATATAAATGAAATTTTATCCTAATTTTTGTTCATTTTTAGTATTTTTAATTGACAAAGTATCAACATTAAAGGAAAGTTGGGTCATTGTCTAAAATTTTATTATAGATTCTGTGTCAAAAGAATACAATAAAACTCTACATCAATTATGGACAATTATATTATGCAAAACACCCGGAATATTTATTATCTCATTATACTCGCACTATTAACTTTTTTTTTGTTTTTTGAAAAACTATAAAATAATTTTTTTCTTCCGACAGATATTCACTTCTATTTAACAACTTTTCGTCTATCTGGAGGTTTTTTTTCTTTCTTTCTTTCTGACTATCTATATTATAGATTACAGTAAATCACCCCCATTAGATTGAAAGATACGAACTAAACTTCAAAGTTTTACTATTAATCGTTTATATTTTGACAATAAATATTGTTTATTACCACAATATATTTATTAAAAAAGAAAATAAATGATAAAAAGAACTTAACTTTTTCATTTTTCTGGATAAAATTGCTAAGATTTAATGGCGTTTATATCTGACAATAGAGTCTCCTCTATATACATATAAAACATACATACATATATACGATATTATATACATACATATATAGGCACATGGGGTAGGTACTGGGGGTAAACAGAAAGCTCCGGAAATGATTTATTACCTTAACCTAAATGTGTCAACAGCATAATATATAAAATATTTCTGCATTGAAGGAATAAAATATTAATCGAATATTTATTCTCAATATTGCTTTTTTAATAATATATATATACATACATATGTACAAGTACATACATACATACATACATACATAAATAAATACATATGTAGTTAAATTTTCGTCGGCAAAGTTTTACCTTTCTATGTATATAAGAATTTTGATATAGAAGGAAATTTACGAGAATATTCAACTTTTGTCATTGCCTCCCGCACACGTAGCTTTAGTTTTCCTAATAGAATTAATACTATATATAAAAAGCTCGGTTATTTCAAGCTTTTTTTAATTGGAAAACTAAAATATTTAATTGTCTGACAATGATGGGTTAATTTCTTTAAAAAAGCGCATGCATTTAGCTTTCGATCTAAGATAAAACGTCATCATATGAGGTATTAGCGGTAGCAGCAGCCATATAGAGAGTTGACAGAAATTAAAACTTCTTATTCTTAGTGTTTATAGAAACAGGAATTCACGAAGCACACATCATTTAAGCTAGCAGATTTCATTCGTGTCGTTTAAAATTGTTTGTTTTTAGCTTAAACAGAGGTCGAACTTAAAACACCTTGACCAGACAGTCTTAAAAGGTTTTAGTTATTAGGGTTTTGAGTGAAATGTTAATCCTGGTCGTCCGGTATTGAAATATTCTACCACTTTAAAAAAAAATAAAAATATTAATTGAGCGTTTCCATTATTATTATTTTTAAATTGACAAATATTGTAGGGTTGTCATAAGCTAACGGCTTCAATGAGTAACTGGTAATATTTAAAAATTAAATAGTAGGGAAAGAAGAGAATGGAAAAGCGAGAAAAGAAAATTTTAGCGTTTTTTATTGTGACAAAACTGACCATTGCATTTATGTACATGAGAAAGATCAAAAGAATTTACTACAAGCTGCACTGTCATTCGATTGAGCGAAAATTTTTTTCCAAAGCTCCACCTCACTTTAAATAGAGAAATAGTGGCGTGATTGATCATGCCTTATAGGTCCCATACACAGACGAACATGTGCGACAACTTCGTCCGCGAACATAGTTGTGCAGCTTTGTCTGCGAACTTGGTGTGCATACAAATTGCCATACTTTGTGGAAATTTCATCGAGTCCACATCGATGTTAATTTAACAGTGTGAGCGATTTAAATGAAATTTAATAATAAAAATTGTGTAATAAAGTACTCCGAGTGCACTCAATGAAATTTACACGATTTATGACACTTTGTATGCGAACTACAGCTCACACAGCACAAAAAATCGTCAACTTAAAACTCAGCCCAAAAAAAATCACACCAAGTTCGCGCAGTCTAATCTACATATGTAGATAGATGAGTGCTTACTACCTACTACATCGAAAATCTCAAGTAAGCTAATATCCCATCAAAAAGCTACCATTAAATTTTGGCATATATCCTATACTTTTACGTGAAGCAACAGGAATAGATGATCATAAATCAGATAAAGCTTTTTAAGTAATGTGTTTAAAGCCCTTTTATTGCACAAAGCTTTCTTAAAAAAAAAACAATTTATGGCTATAAAGATGATGCTGTTAAATTACATTTTTTTTTCAAACCACTCAAAACTATTTAAACAGATAACTTTTACGTCTGTAAGACATCTATTTCCCCACAATAATAGAGTTAACGAAGAAAAATTCCTATTCGTACATACCCCTTGTTGAGATAATTATATTTCCACAACATAAAAACACAGTTTTTCCAAAGTATAAAGCTAATCTTGGTAAAACACAGCATGTTTCTTTTCTTTATTACATGTTTTTCTTTTTACCATTAATCCCAGAATTTTCACACCATACACAATATATAATGACGTTATGGTTGAGAAGTTTTCCTTCTCTTCCTATACCATATTATTATACTTGCAAGACATATATACATACAGAATGGAAAATCGATAAGAATCGAGGGATATAGATTTCAGTTTTCGCATGACTTTTGTTCGTTTTTTTTTTTTTTTTTTTTTTTTTTAAAGTCGTGAGTGCTAACCATAAATAGAAATAGAAAAATAGAGGTACACATGACTATATCCTAAGATTCTATATTTGGATAGGAGATTTATATACATACGAGTATATACAGTATAGTACATACATATATGTACAACTGTGTGTAAATAGAATTTTCTATATTTTCTCATTGATTTTTCAAAAGAGGGTAGTTCTAGGTGCCTATAACTTGAATTCAATTATTTGAAAATGTTCATTTTCACATAGTAATTTGACCGCACATGTTTTTGCATTAAAGCTTTGAACTATGTGTGTATGTGTTTCTCTGGTAATGTACAAATAATATATAGATATATGTATATGCAATACAGATATATATATATATATATATATATATATTAGGCTCAGCCCTTATTCAATACTAAATATATATATATATATATATATAGTACGAAATACGACTAGTTGGTATTATAATGTAGAGCCTCTACATGTGGTTTTACCATGAAGCTTGGGTTATTATCTTCAGAATATGGTTCAATGACAGTAAAGATCTTATTAGCATGTAACAAGTGATGTTTGCATATTTGAGTACATATTCATAAAATAGATATGTAGTAGATATACATATACATAGTTATACAATACATATATGTATAGAGAAGATTTCTATTAAGTTAATTACAGTTAGTATGCGTGTATCAATGTTCAATGTATGTACACTATATATACATATATGTACGTAAAGCTCTTGTAAATTTACCAAAGATAAAGTACATAATACCTATCTATCTATATATATGTATATATGTACATATGTATTGTATATCTAGAACAAAAATCTCTTCCACCCAAGTTGTGTATTAGATAACAAATTAATTCATGAAGGGAAAATTTGGTACCCAAAGAGAGTATAATATTTATTAGTCTAAATAATGTCGCCCGGAACAAATTAAATTATTTATGAAAATGTCATTTTTTTTCCATTTTCCAGTCAGTCACGGTGTATTCGAATTATTTGATAAAGTATTTGAGAACAGTAAATTGATGGATTACAAAATACAATATTAAAATTCAGCAAGAGTAACATTTAGACACACAGAAATTGCAATTAAATGAAAATCCCAACTGATAAATATTTTTGGTCTGAATCCACTGATGAAGAGAAATGAAAATAGCTGAACTTAGACACATTTCATTATTAAATGAATAAAATATTGACCACTTTGCTCAGCTATAATCAGAGGTTCTATTTTATACCTACTTTTATATCCTAGGCAACTATACATTCAAAACATCTATCTTCATAGGTATACACTAAGTTCCCAATCACCAACACATCGGAACAAACAGAATGGATAAATAAAGTTTGTACAACAACAACTTTTTTTGCAATGACTTCATTTCAAACTCTTAAAATTTTATTTTTCAATCCATATCAATCCATAAAGGTGATAAAAACATGATTTTCAAGTTTAACTATTGAAGTTTAGAAATTGTCTGCATTTACAGATTATGCAGTTTATATTGAAATTTCTCGAAAATACTTACAGCACCCCAAAAACTGTACACCATGCTTAAATTGAGATAATAAAAAAATCCTATGTTGGATATGGATAGGGGAGATCGAGGCAAATTGGAATACGGAGTATATTTCATCTCATCCGTCATTATTTACTCTCAATATTTCAAACAGATCCGTCATAAAAATATGAATTAAGGCACGATTTTAATATAGTCTAGCAAAATCATATTTGAACATCAAAGGGTTCACAAAAAAAAAAATTAAAATTCAACTAAATTTGTCCATGAAGACATTCTTTATCTTTTTGTTTCCTTAACATATTTTTAAAAGCTAATCGTTTGGATCCTAAATGAAAAATGTACGAAAGCATTTACCATTAAATTCTGAGAAAGGTAAGAAGCAGTTTTTTAAAAATTTTCGGAATCAATAATTCTCACACGAAACGCCACTGTACAAGCTGTGACTTTACTTTATGATTACGAAATTCGTATGTAACATTCGTGTTTTTACTACATACGAGTACATATGTAATATACCACTGGTCTTAGCCTTAGGAATTTATTGCTTTATAGTTAAAGGTTTCCACAATAAAAAATAACTTTTTAACAACATTTTTCCAAGAGCTTGTCAATAAAAGACAATTTCTCTCTCACAAACTTTTATATATATAAAAAAAGGGAAAAAAACAGCTTACTAGACACAACAGTTGACATATACAATATATTTCAATAAAACTTATCTTTTTTTTTTTTATTACTTACATATATTCGTATAACCCATGAATTGTCTTCATCCCCTCTACATATATCCGAATATAATATAAAAATGACAAAACTGCAGCGTCAGTCAGCCCCATAACATAACTTTATAATATTTTCCGAATATTTTGCCACCCTTTTTACACACAGAATTGTATGTTTAATACTTTACGACAATATTTTCCACAAAGTGCTATAAAATAGAATATAGGCAACCAATGAACGATATAAATCTTCCATCCATATATATATATATATATATATAGGATGAATCCCTCTTAAAGAATCCATAATGGACACAACTAGATTTACTTCTTGTAAGTGCAACACATAAATAATACAACGGGAAAACATTTTTCATGCTTGGTATGGTCCAGTTATTTTATGTTGTGTAATTTAATGCTTATGGTTCTCTCTGTAACGGCAAACAAAAACTTTATTTTCTACTTCACTTTTCTTTCTTTTCTGTTTTTTTTTCTCTGTTTTTTTTTTTTTTTTAGAGCCAAGAAGAAAAAGGATTAGAAATTTGATACATAGACGACATTATGAGTTTCAAAAAAATAAATAAATATTTTGTCAGGTCAATGTCATGTAATAAAAATGTGTAATAGTTTATTGGGTGCACAGTTTTTTTGATTGATATTGATTTTGATTTGATAATTTTTTTCATTTTTGATTTTTTTTTTCGATCAATTCAACGTAAATCTGTGTTTTTTTTTTTTTTTAAATCTGATATAAAGCGTAAAGCTTCAAATGAAAATGTCCATAAATCGTTGAAAAATGTAATTTCTGAATTCAATATTATGAAAACAAAACAGCCATTTTGATCAATATGCCGAAATATTGTCTATCCGCAATTAGAAAACTATTTTTAATTTGGATATCAGTTCAGAAATTTCGTGGCAATCCGCAATAGTATCCTTGACATTTAAGCCGACAGCCTGAGAGGAGGTAAGTGGTGCAGCAACAGCGTCTGTGCCGGCCTTATATATAATTTCGCGCTAGGTAGGGTCAGGCATGGCCCGGTGTACCAATAGTGTGTATTTAAGTGTGCATATGTTTGCTAGTATGTGTATGTGTGTGTGTGAGTGGATGTGAAGTAAAAATCAAAGAGATTAGTGGTCCTTATACCACTTTTTGGTGTAAATATTACAATATTGTTAGTCATAAAACAACATTTGGACCAATGAACGATGAACATAAAGAATGGAGTAAGAATTGGATATGCAACACTAATAAACAATGATAATTATTAACAAATGAACTTTGGATGGATTTCAGGTAAGTCTGCATAACACAAAACCGGGTTTAACAAAAAAAAAATTCCACTCCGAAAAATACGAATTCGTGCTGTTTTTGCTCCCACATTACGTTCGCGGCACCAACTTTAAGGAACTCATAAAACCGTTTTGTTCTAACAAGAAAAAAAATGTACAAAACTTCAAAAAATCGAAAATGTCTTCCCAGACTTTATCGCTCATCGGAGGGGGTTAAAAAAAACCTAAAATTAAATTAAATTAAACAGTCATGCCCAACTAATCTTTACTAAACTATACTCTGATAAAAAAAATCCCTATGGACAATCACGATGCACCCAAATTAGGTTTCGCACAATTCACTGTATATCGATGGCTTATATACAATACGCGCTAACTCATTTTTATGTACTTTTCAGAAAAAAAATAAAAACTTTATTGTTTTGTATAGCTTATTGAGTTAGCTGATGGTCAAACATTGTAAAAAAACGTAATTTTTATATGTGCAGGGTTGTATAAACATCAATTTTATGCAAAAAAAAACAAAAATCGGTAAAAAATGAGTTAGCGGGTATTGTATATAAGCCATCGATATTCTAACGGATATATAATTTTTCTTTTGGTTGCCATTAATTTTCAAAAATTAATTTCAATATCTATGCTCTAAAGCCACCGACCAGCATAATTGACACAGCCAAAGGCCTCTCAACTAAAATCTAATTAGCAAAATTTACTATTTAATATATTGGGCAACACTAGTTGTCGTCATATCATGTCCGAATATTCTATTTGTTCACATCAGCAAGTATTTATATTTAATGCCATATAAAGACTAACTTTGTATGTCATATGATAATATTAATAATGATAATAGGGATCATAAGAATTTTTGATATATACATAAATATTCCAAAAATAGTCATCAACCCAGCAATATGACGATTTACATAATAAATCCAAAATTTCTAAATCCAGCGCCTACACATATACATATAAATACATATAAATACATGCATACATACATACGTATATAGTACTTGTCCTATATATGGATGATGTCGAGATATGATAGTCTTTTGAACGGTTGAACGGTAAATTATGATAATCCAGAGAAAATGGTAGGTTTTGAATTATTTTTGGAAATTTCTTCCACACACGTAACAGCTCAGAAATTCGCCTTACGTGACAGCATAAATATTTGATAAAAGAACGGGAATGATTGTGAAATTTAACAAATCCCACAGTTAAATTGTTGGATTGAAGTAAAATGCTGTATGTGAGAACATTCCAGATAAAATCTGCTTTTCATATTTTATCATATGACATTCAGTAAAATAAAATAAATGACACTTTGGAGAGCATAAAGAGATTGTTATATATAATTTGGCATTTATGAAAATGTCTAATATACATTATTAATACTGAGATTCTATTTTAATTGATTGAAAATCGCTATCATATCAGATAAACTGGAAAATTGATACTCTGTTGGCTGTTCCACTGATAATCGAAAATAGTTCAATAGATGATGAACGATACAAAAATGAATCTAACCTATAAAAGTCGGCTATGATTTAGTGGTTGTCTTTAGAGCGTGAGGTACCGAGTTCTAGTCCGACTGGGGTTAAGTTTGAATCTGAGGCCAGGTGGTTGCATTGTACTTAAAAACAGTCTGATAATCGCATTATCTAAAAAAACAAAAACAATAATGCTGAAAAATGACATTGAAGTAGCGAGCATTTGTAAGGTTTCCGTAAAAATATAGAACACCTCAAGTGATGCATTTTCCCACAAAAAAAGAGATCGTCAGATTAATTGAGATAAATGTAAGCGGTGCATTATACCACCTAATTATAACAAAAAGGCCGCAGTGTAGGTCATTCATAAGAAATCACACTCCTATAAAATCAACCAAACGATCAATAGTCAGCTTTTCATGAATCGACAGTCTTCTAGCCTTGTCTTCACTAACAAAAGTCATAAAATAAGAGTTGTGTCAATTAAGTCTTACTTCAAAATAGGTCAATTGACTGTTGATCATTTGGGTTCAGTGCAACCGAGCTATCCGAATCGTATACATATGGAGCGGTAATTTCTGCATTGCCGTTGGTTCGATTCCCACGATTTCGTATTTAGCAAAAGAGATATTTAAAATCAAATCAATCCACTGTGTGTACTGCCATACAATAACAAATAATGTAATATTTTTGGATCTTTAAAGAGGAGAATCCAGACCCTTTTCAGATTAATGTTGCCTTATACCAGAATAGGTCTGTCATTTTGGTCAGAACATACTTTATAGTTTATATAGACAATTATGGCCGACGCTTCAATTTCAGCACTTATAAACTTAAAGGTTTTTTTTATAGAAAGATCTGAAGAATTCTTTACATTTTACAAAATACATAAACCAAAAAAAAAACTTCTCCTTTTTAGATGCAGACTGTCAGTCGTATATTATTCACCTATGAAAAAAAAAACTATGAAACATAAATCTAATTTTCGTATTTATTCCAGCAAAACATAAAAAAAAAGAAAAAGAAAAAAAAAAAACTCAGACAACTAAAACCTTAAGTGAATTTATTAATTCCTATATCGATGTTCTCAAGAGATTTGACAGAAATCTCAGAACAGAAACCGATTTTATTTAGTTTTCGTATTATCGGTAAATTATGGATATGCTTTGTCTAGACAATATAATTTATGGATAACGTCACCCTTAGCATTCTTGTTTGATAAAGCCCTATATTTATTGAATTTAGACAGAATTTTACCATTTCCCAGTCAAATAATATAAATAAGAAGATCGTATCTCTCTCCTTTCGTATAAATATGTGACTTAAAGCAAACTTATATACTTATATATGTAGCAATAGATACAGTCATACATATACAATACATACATACACATACATATATGACTATGATAAGGATTTGGGTAATTTTTTATATTCCTCTATTTGGTATATAGATAGGTTTTTACATATATTGAGTGGTTGTAAAATATTACTCTGATGAAAATATCCAAAGTTTATTACTTTATAAATAAAAACTTTATAGTTCATGTTGCTTGGAAGGCTTTTTTTTTTAAAAAAAAAAACACTAAATAACATGTTAAGTTGAGGCATTTAAAAAAACTTAAAGGCGCCAAATCTTATTACCATCTACATATCTAAAAAAAAACTCAATTTTCAAACTCAAGTTTGTTTATAGAGAGGAAAATAATGTTTTTTTTTGGAAATTATTTCTACATAGACTGATGTCCATAAATATAGATATACGTATCCGCTATGAAATAAGACACAAAATGTAAAAAGTCCTTTGAGATTGTACCAAGATCTGATTTAAAAAAAAAAATAAATAAATAAGTTTCGCAAATATGGTGGATTTTGGGAATTGAATTTAAGTAGGGTCGCGAATATTTTCTAAGAGATTATTCTCAAATTTGTTTTTTACAAAAATACTTCTGAAGTTACGCGTATTGTTGTTTTATTAGAATATTTAGTTTCTTAAGAATTTTGTTGTTGCAAATTTTCAACAATTTTCTTATTTAGTTTCTTATTTGATGTGAATTTAGTTATTTGAACAAAAAATATTTGAAATTTCGAGAATATTCTTGAGAATTTTAGAACACTAGTCTAAATCAAACTTGATTTTTGTAGGTTTTAAAAAATAAAAAAAAAAAAATTTAAACACACCCATCCCTCGATTTGGACGGTACTTGAATTACACCGTTTTGCTTTAACACGGTTTAGAAATTAAAAAAAAAATATATTGAGTGTTTTATGGAAATACATTAGAAGTAGCTTAGAATTTAATTCCAATTCTCCAAATCTCGTTTCCAACACGGTTTCGATTTGCCCGATTTTCTGTGGAACTTTTTTATCGTACAAATCGAGGGATTGGTGTACCTAGTCTGATGCTATGTATTTCTAAAAATAGTTTTTATTTTATTGAACACACGCTGAGCTTTTTCGTCTAATTGCAAAAATAAACGCAGAGTCTTGACACTCTTGACAGAATACTCATGAAACGTTAAATAAATTTAATTGCGAGATAGTTGTTGGTCAAATGAAATTTTCTGGCCTCACTTTTGATTAGTTTAATACAAAATTTTTTTTTTTAATAATTTCAAATTGACTGAAAAATTTTGAAAATTTATATTAAAATTCTTGTAAAGGCAGGGTAGGGAGATTATTTTGACGTAAATTTTGTTGTGAAAAATTTCAGATTTTCGCAAACATTTTTTGTATCCTTCCCTTGGTAGTCTTTTTATTTTAACCAGATTTCCTTGCCAGAGCCCTCACATATATTAAGCTAGCGTTGCCAGTTTTCTTTTCATGTTTGAATTAATTTATTAACAAACAAAAATGTTTACTATAAATTTCTAGACCATAATAGTAATTTGCAGTACAACAAAAATTAACACTAATTAATTAATTAAAATAAAATTAGTAAAAATGAAACATAAAAAAAAAAAAATTGTTGTGAATGTAATTTGTCGATGTCACCATTTGTCATTTGTCACAAACATGCCAATTGATAAATTACGTCTTTAACCTAAATACTTTGAACTTCAATAAACTCTCTATAATACTCTCTAGACACAATTCTTCTGCATATGTTTTTCGCCATTTCTGTTCTAGTTACAGAGAATTGTTACATTTCTAAATCGATACCACTTATCCATGTTTTAACACCGACTCCATACATCCAGTAAAATTATTTAAACGTAAGTAACATGTGTTTTTCAACTAATTTGAATTTCTCTCTTCCATATTCAAAACCTTCATTGTAACAGGAAAACTCTATTTAATTATCAATTAAAGCAAATTGTTTAACATTTTACAAATTGTATTTAAAGAAATTAAGACATGCGATCAAGTTTCCTCTTGTACATATGTATGTAGGTATATAGAGAATGGGTACAATGTACATAGAGGTGTAGGTATATATGTACATAGTTAGTATAAAATACCATCATATAGAAATACGATATTCAGGGTATTTCGGTATTGTAAATATACCATGTTAAATGGCAGTATTTTAGCCATATAAATGCAAAATAATATGTTCAAAATGTAGATATACATAAGTAGGTACACTGAATTGTGTCTTCATATTCACACAGACGTTTGTTTTCAAATGGAGAGCTTTTTCTTTGTTTTTTTTTTATTTTGCTTTGTTTTGCAAAATGTCGAAAAACTAATTATCTTTTACAGCCAGAATTTAATAAAATGCAAACGAACATATGAGAAACATAAAATTTTAAACGAATTCACTGCACCATAATGCCAGCAATGGCCTCCATTTATTTCAATTGCACCATTTAACTCTATATTGAAAGTAGGTACACACATACATACACACACAAAAACACACTCTGTATATGTGCAATGTGCATGTACAAATGTACAATTGTACAATAACACATACCGCTATCGTGATTTATAATTACAAGTGATGTTTAGTCTTCAGTCCATTCATAAATTGAAAAGCGCTGCTTGCTATATAAATGGTGCACTTGTAAAACGTTTTGGAGTTGGAGTTGATAAAATATGATGATAAAATGAATGGTTTTGCTTAATTATTGTAGTTTTGTAGTTTGTATAGAACATTTAAATAGATTGGCCAGAATTTTTTTTTTTTTTTTTTTTTTTTTTGTGATAATAATGCCTTTGTTCTGTTAATTAAAATGTTTTTTTTTTAAAACTCCAAAACAATTTAATTATTATGCTCCTTTTGTCGGAATATTAAAAATTAAATCTGCAAAATTATTTAATGAAAATTCCCTGCCTTTCTACATTTTCCTCTTTCGGTTTTATGCTGTCTTGAAATAATTATAATGAAAATCTCACTGAATAATTAAAAAATTCAAAATTTCTTAAAGAAATATAAAAAATGAGATCGGTACGTTTGGTAGTTTTTAAAATGTATTTTTGGCAACCATTTAAATATATTTTCCAGTTAGGGTTGTCCATCTTCATTGCTTAATAATTTTTATACTTTAAGCCTATTAAATGTTTATTTCTATTTTATGAGGTTTTCTTGTTCAAATTGATGCTGTCCCTTTGCCAGTAACCTAAAATTACAGTTTTCACAGGAATTTAGCCTATCTAGCCTCAGTTTAATCATTAAAATAATCGAGAGTGGTTTGAGCACTAAACGGACTGAAGACTCTGAGTACGTAAAAAATATTTATTTATTAGAGAATTGCCAATAAACATATTTAAATAAATATGGCACATTGTAGGAGAAGGAGTGTAGGCTCTGCCAAAATTTACATAATGCGGTTGGAAAGCTCTAAATATCTTATTAGTTCGATAGGGTCTAAAGAGAATTTTACAGTAAGACCATTCCCTCTAAATGAGGTGTTGGAATCCAATTAAAAATTAAAATTAAAAAATGATATCAATGTCTGTACTAGGACTGAGCTTTTTTATGGCAGTTATTCTGTGGTGTAAGCCATCCTTCAAAATATTTGACATTTCACATTGAAACATTCGGGTTATATGGGTGGGGCAAAAAAATTAATACTAAATGCATATTTTACTCTATATACAAAAAATTTATCAATTTAAACTTCTCAATAAAAATAAAGTTTCTATATGCAGAAAATTGTATCCATCTTTTCTTGCTTCAAAAAAATACAACTTTTGCTATCATCTTCTATGGGCAGTGTTTTTCAATCGTTTTTCATCGCGTTCCACTGTAGGAAATACATTGAGAACAAATTTTGTTTTTTGTACACAAATATGTGGAAACAGTTCAATAACTTTAATAGCCTTCGTCCCTTGCTGAACGGTACAGTTTTTTTTTTTTAGGACATTCACTATTTGTCCCTTATGAAGGATTTTGTAAATGTCTTTTATTGATTTTTTTTTTTTTAAATATTTCTGTTCTATATAACCCATTGGCTATACGCATCGTACGGTAATAAGAGAAAGGTCAGTTATTACTTTGGTTTTTTTTTCTTTTTTTTTCCGTCGATCTGAGTCACTCGGTCAATTACTCAGTTTTGGTGAATAAATTTACAAGACATTTTCTAATATGGACGTATACCCTAATAAATAGCTAGGCTAAAATAAAATTCAGCATTGACAGAAAAGTTAGTTTGGACGATATTTTGCAATTTTAACATTTTTATCGTTCGCATCATTGATTTGAAATAGAAAATAACACAAATTGGAAAAGTTAAAAGGAAATCTTGTTATGAGATTGAAAATTATGATAATTTATTGACGAAGTTGTTCGATTAAAAAAAAAAAAACATACAAAAAACTAGATTGTTTGTTAAAATTAATTTTATATTTTTGTTAAGTTTTATAAATTTAAAGAAGCTTCAATGTGCACTTAAAATAATACTGGTATTGTCCTGAAAGGTTTATAACAAATGGGAAAAGTTGCTTCCTATAATTTAAGGACACATTATATAATATGTAATAATATGTTTAAGGATTATATAGTATAACTTATCGGTACAGGGTGTTTCCATTTAAATTTTTAATTGTTTTTTTCTTTCTCAAACCAATTTTAAGATTCAAGAAGTTTCATATTTTTATCTTCGTTTATTTTTATATGGTTATGTAGTTAAAATGCGGCGACACCCTGTATTGTATATTTATAATATACATAGTAGCTTATAGATAATATGTACAGTTTTTCAACTTTTTATAGAATTTTGAATAAAATTTTCAGCCAGCAGCTTGTAGGGCTGTAGACACGGACAGAAGGCCGCTTATACACAAATTGTATGATCTTAATTACTTGCCAAAAAGTGAAATTTGAAAATTAAATTGTGTCAATTGGTAATTACTGAGCCCTCGTTTTGATTTTTTAACATAGTTTTGTTCATTTTTATGCATTTAATTGTTATTTTTGATGACATTGTGACAACTTAAAATCTTTTACTCACTTCTTATGGGAAACAATTTTTCTTGTTTTGATAGGCAATTTACCTAGGCTTTAAAATGTAATTGATTGCCTTTCTTTTTGGACACAATATATAAATATATACTTCTTATATATATAATTCTTTTTAGAAGATCTATAGCAATATAGGCTTAGAGTTGTTCTTCAATAACAAAAATGCCACCATTGATAGCTTAAAATAGCATTACCCATACCACCATTTCTATCAACCAATCAGTAACGACGAAACTACCAAAATGTAATAAAATCAATTATACAACAATTAATTACTAATGCCGCGCGCGGCATGGCAAAGTAATTTAATTCAATGGGATGGCATTGAGACAAACCGTCATCACCGCGATATAGATAAATCCCGGCAATCTAAATGTAATTATGAAAACGAACAAAAAAACAAAACAAAAAACAAAAAACCAAAACAACATTTTTCTAAATAGATGTTAACAGCAAAGAAGCGGCAATGAAAATGATAAAAAGGTTATATTAGGTGCTATGTTTTAATAAGAAAACCCATAAAAGATAAAGGAAAAATACAAAAGAATTACATAGGAAAAAAATCCACACAACAAAAACGCCTCAATTACAGAAATGAGGGTGACGGGTACAACTGCGGTGGTTTTGCTGTAACATTCATTTCATACTATTCTGGATGGTGGTGGTTAACGGAAAACTTTTCCATTATCATAAAAAGTTTTTCCTTTGTTTAAGGCCACGTGTGACTCTTAAGAAACAACAGAAATAATCAAAATAATGGAAAAAATAATACTCTTTTACACACAAAAGTGTAAATATGTATTATGGGGTTGTTGTTGTTGTTTATTTTTATTTTTAGCACACAGACATCTATTTATGAGCCCATACCACAAGATATTATTCTCTCAATGGATAAAAAAAAAAAACAAAAAACCACACACAGGTAAGGTGTGAAATATGCTTTGGAATTAAAAATAATATTTTCCTTTATGAGTTAACTTAAAAAAATGGAGAGCACACCAAAAAAAAAAAAAAATATCTTCACTTAGAATATCGTTATTCCAATTCATTAAACCAAATGAAATGCTCACTTTTTCTTAATTTACGAATTAGATTTCTCCCACAATTCTATATACCTACTATATACATGAAGTATACATACCTATATAAAAGTGTATATATATATATGTATATAGATATTTTCTTCTATACAACAATGAATATGAAAATAGGATAAAACGGTTCTCTCTCACACCAAAAATGTCTTCCCATCTTTTTGTGGTGAAAAATTCATTCAACTAATTAAGAACAAAAAGCATCTAATTTTAGTTTCGTTTATCCGTTTGCGCCCTTTTATGGTGGAAAAACTCTTTTGTTAACTGCATACCAATTTTCCATCAATGCTTTGCTGTAGCCCTTGTCGTTAGTTGATTTGGTACAATCCTTGTGTCAGTGGCGTCATTTCAGAATTGGTTTAATTAAGGGAATAACAAATTTTAGTTTTTTTTGTGTTGATTTTTTCAATGGACAATGTACATAAATTATATTTGGTAAAAAAATGGCATCATAGAAAGCAAAAATTTTGTTTTTAATAATCAAATAATTTAAATTTACTAATTCTGTCCTGTTGACTTATTCTGTATGAAAATGTCATCCATCTTTCAACAATATTCAGTTAGTTCATTAATTGTTCTATGAACCGTGAACAGACATGACATATACCTACAGACTATAGAAAAATTGAAGTTGAAAAATGTTATATGCAAGATAATTAAAATTTAAATTATATGAATTGAATCAATTATCTAAATTAATGCCTCTACACTTATAAATTAATATTTTAGTTAAAATCAATATATTTTCAAGTGCATACCTTTTGTTTTTTGTTTTTAGTCTACTAAAAATACTGGACAAGTACAACTGCACCGAGCACTGACATCAATGATAATAATTTTTGTTATATAATATACAAATTTGTCACCAAAATATTTTATACAAACATGCATCCCTTTATTGTACACAATTTTTAATCATATTTTGTTGTCACATTATCACTATTATTTAATTAGAATTTAAATTTTATTTATACAACGCATATTCGTACATACATCGACGCCATTTAAATACAACTGAAAGAATGAACTGCGCAAGAGTGATAGTTTTTTTAATCATAAAATTGGTATCGTGTGTCTGTTCACTGTTCACATAAATATTATAGTATAGAATAGACAAAAGACAATAGAAATAGACCAATAGAAAACAACTAAAAAGTACTAAAACTAAGCTAATGGAATAAAAATTACTCTTATTATGTAATTAATTATGTACTTAATTTAGGTATATGAGATTTTAATTTGATACAAATTTTATTTATTTGGGTATCTCTTTTTAGAGCTTTTGCTCAACACAACATGGGCTAAATACCATTAAAATGGCATTTTTTATATGGACAATTGAAGAAATTCTTCATACAAGTAACAGGTGGTGGTACGTACTAAATATAATAATTACGAACAATGCGGGTAAAATAATTTAAAATTTGTATTAAATTGTTTGGTATATATCCAAAAAACGTCTAAGGTTTTAAATAAATGAAAATATTCAGTCTAATTACTACCAAATTTTTCGAAAAATCCACACACTACTTAAAAATTATTTTATTGAACTGACTTTTGTGCATATTTTACACCATTAAAGAATGTAAGTCCTAAGAGTAATCTCAGCATTTCATAAACAGGTGGAATTAACCTAAGAGTCTTTAATGCCTACTTCTAATGTCATATCTACTAATGAATTCATATCTACTAATTAATTAATTTAGTTTGAATTAAATAAATTATTTTTCAGTAGTGGATTATAAAATATGGACGATTAACATGGGAGTTTTACAGCCCCTGTGCCTTCTTTCGCCGTACCTGCAGATGATTAAAGTATATATACTTAGGTTAAAGTAGTATGCGTCGCATTACATAACTAACCCAATAATGTGGCTTGATAATAAATTGTTTTATATTCACTTGTTGTCAATAAATTAAGATCAAGTTTAAAGGGAAAAGTTCAAATTTACTTTAAACTCCGATAAATTACCCCTCACGTCATACCAGAGTATATATAGGCGAGACTAAAGTTAGAGAGGTACTCAAAGTATATATAGAGAGAGTATATCTATAGATATCTACAGATATACCTAAATTATATCGTATAGGGGTATAGGATTGTTCAAAACATCCTTATATTCATTGCTTTTTTTTCCAATGAGGAATGGGTTAGCATGGCATGGCGCCAACCTTCTTTTATTACGTAATAGGCGTATTATGAGTTAGCTTTTTCGTCAAATTTTAATTTTATGATGGTTTAGGATTTTTGTCGAGTTGATAAGGGTAAATAAAAAAAAAATGTGTCCAAAAAAGTTAAAAGTTAAGTCAAATAGAGCATAAATATATATATATATATAAATATGTCCTTCTTACCATAATAATAATTAATAAATATTTACTGTGTTCCAATTGGAAATCATAGCAATTGACGCTTGTACAGTTATGCCTCCATCGGGCGAACCAGATCAATCTGCAAGGACAACCATAATTGTAATAATATAATACAAATAAATCAATCTGTGCTCAAAATTTTGTTGTTTTTTGTTGACACTCGCATGTTCTTCTAATATTCCTATGGTTAGTTCCTTTGCATTTGGTAAAAGACCTCTCTTAATTGAAGGCCGTTATCTAAGATTCAAAATGCCCGGTTTTGTTTCAGATTTTCAGGTGCGTCTGACGAAGGGTTAAATAACATCGATAGGAACTATATCCTGTCAGATTCTGCCAGGCAGTTCTCGAATATCCCTTAATATAGTTAAAGCTAGGTTAGGTTTGGGTGGTGCTATTCCACGTTTTACTGTAACTCTGTTAACATTTTATTTCAATTGATATGGTAATCTTTTTTTTGTGTGGAACAACCGCAGCACTTGATGGGTTTATTTTTCTAGAAACCTTACAAATGCTTGCCATTCCATGATAATTGGAACTGTTTTTAAGTGCAATCCAACCATCCGGCCTCAGATTCATGACATGAACAAGCCAGAGAAAAACACATCATGTTTCACTCCCCTAGTCGATCTTCAAACCCGAAACCTCCCGCTCCAAAGGCAACCACACGTTCAACGGAGCCATTTGGTCGATTAAAGCTAGTATGGAACTGTTAGGAAAAATTAAATCGCTTTGCTAACTACAATAGAGTTAATCTATACTGTGAGTTTCAGACTATGAGGAGAATGACACGTTCACTGACTCCCAAATCTTTCTATAGTAGTTACGCCAGAAATTGCCTTTCAAAGGGAAAATGATCAAAAGTGGATTGACTGTACTGTACATTAATACGAAGAAAAGCTTAGAATAATTACAGAGCTTTGCAATTGATTAGGTATATAGATAAGAGTTTATAGTTCTAATTAGAAAAATCTAATATATATTATAATATACTATACAATGTACATATATAAGGAATCTCCAATTTTATGTGTAAAAACACTTTACTGTGCAAATAATAACAATGTTAATAAAAAGCCTATATTTAATAGATATTTTTTGCGCGATAAAATCAAAATTAATTGAGACTATATCCACACAACTTTCGTTTAGCCTAAATATCCATTCTATTGTGTTATGGATACATCCCAAACAATAGTTATGTTATGTTGTAATAAATGGCTATATGGCGTCATCTTGGTTACATGGTTTTGTCTTTAAACAGTCTGTTTATTATAATAAAGAACCAACAAATAAACGGTTTGAAGGAAGGAATAGTGTTATTATAAGTCATTTGGGACTAGTTCATAATATATTTATGTTTGTATTGTCTATATATGGGATGGTTTAAGTATATTTGGTATATTGAAGATAAATTTCTTTTCTCTTATATAAATACCTCTATGAGAAGAATCAAAGTTAAATAACCTTTTTTCATCAAATTTCCATCACCATTTTTACAATCCTTCTTCGTGTCCTAGCTATATTTTTTTTTTATATATGTGTAGGTCTTTTGGAATTTTCTACCATTTATGCCTGGAGCTGTACAAACAAATTTTATACGATCAAGACTCTCGACCCCACCAATCGATCCATTATTTATTAATATGAATAATGAATTAATGCGAATGAAAAAAATATTAACACCCTTTGCTCTACGTCTACATACTTCACGCCTTTGTAGGCTTAGTAAATATGGGGATAAATAAGAAAATATTATCTTACAGCTAGTAGGTACGAGTATTTTACTAACACTTATTGGGTTTTTTTTTTTTTTGTAACATGCTAGCTAAATAGTCTAACTCAATTAAATTAAGTATTTTCACCACCCGCAACATGAAAATTATATTATAGATAGAGTTTTTTTTGAATAGTTACAGAGTGATGAGTGCGTTTAAGACATTGGACTACCATGCGAAATTTTGACATTAAACGACATTTTCAATGGAAGGACATTTGCATTAAAATATGGGCGTCCGATGTATGACATGGAAATAGGTAGTTGGGAACACAGCTTAAAAACTAGAACAATTCTGAATAAAATACATAGAATGAACTTAGCAAAGGTAAATGTTAATAATCTGCTGCGTTGCAACGGTAAAATGACATAGTGTTGAATGACAGATTTGGTGGTAGGGTTGCCAGATGTTCAGTATTGGGAGGGACATTTCCAATTTTGGTATTTGAATGCGGAATTTAGCAATTGCACATTTAGCAATTATTGAATTTTTTAACAACAATCGATTTTCAAAAATTGTTTTTTTGGGATATTC
This sequence comes from Platyura marginata, assembly GCA_026745375.1. Classification (NCBI taxonomy): domain Eukaryota; kingdom Metazoa; phylum Arthropoda; class Insecta; order Diptera; family Keroplatidae; genus Platyura; species Platyura marginata. The sequence goes on along the minus strand of JANSTT010024801.1, from coordinate 7,104 downwards.
TTATTTTAATTAAATATTGATAATTTTATGTTCAACAATTTATATCTTATGAAGAGTTTTGCTACTAAATATTTTTGTTTTGAAATTTTTCTAATTTTTTTTGGTAATTTTTTTCGTATTTCAGTAAAAAAAAGTTTGCCACAACTTTTTCGCATTTATCCAAAAAAAATGTCTTATATTTTCCACATTAATGTAGGTACCATGTATATCCGGCATTTAAAAAAAGAAAATAATATGAAAAACTTATATAGCGGATAAAATTTAATAAAAAATTTATAGGAAATTGGAAAAAAAAATATTGCCAAAACAATGCAATGCAGTATTTCAACGTACATAAATAGTAAATTTTGATAATAATTTTGATAAATTGTTTAAGAAAATTATAAGAATCAGATACCCAATTATAGTGCAGGTACATTACTCCTAAATAATGTGTCACTACCGCATGACCAGAAATTATATTGCAAATCTTTTATTTAAAATTCTCTTTGATCTATGTATCCTAGGTTACATTCAGATTTTTTTCCGATTATATCCTAACAATTAAAAAGGGTCGCCAGATTTATTATATGCATTTTTATGAAAGTTTAAATTCATTCTGTAATCAATAAAATTTATTTTTACTGGAACTGATTTTATGATCTAAGTATATATCTACGTACATTACTATGATAAACGATTGTTGGCCGAACAAAAATCGGATTTAAAAACTTTTTCATAACAAAAACTTTAGATTTAATACTTTCTCTCTATACCTATATAGAAGGTATTGTTATATATAATGTAATCTTAAAAAAGTAACTATGTACCAATTTTATGTATATACACGTAAAAGGATTTCTTATTAATGTCTTCTCAAGCGTATCTAAAATTCTTTTCTTTGTACTAAGTATATAATCTAAAATATTGCACTTACCTATACTTTACCAACGCCAACGTCATATTACCTACTATCTTGCACTTGCACTAACTTTAAGTATTTAATGTGATAAGTAGATTGGAATACAAGAGTCAGTTGTACATCAATTTATCGGTGAAAATTCATTTTCTGCTCAGCTCCTAATGATGATTGAGAGGGCCAAGAAATCGGAACTCGATTCAAATTTAGAATAAACTATTTAATAAAATTTCATATCTAATAGATGGATTAGATTTAGGTATATATATTGAATAGTAGGGTGGAATGATGGCGCCAAGTTTACATATAAAAATCTTGTGTAGAAAGATTAGTAAGGATTGTTGTCATTTGACAGCGACCGTGTTGGGGGCAGGCGGCGAAATTTAAAATAAGCTAAAGCTAAAGCCGAGATAAAAAAATTGATGCAGTCAATATTGAGTTTTTTGATTTTTAAATTAAAAATCAAGGGCCACCCTAAAAAAAATTATTTCATTTTTTCTATAATATTACATAATCAAACATTTATAACGAAATGAATTTACCCCCATTGGTAAAAAAACCAAAAGTGGCCTATAGGAATATTGAAATATTTATTTAAAACACTTTTAGAATTTTTTTAACATTTATTTACTTAGTCAAAATATTTGTTCAGGATTTTAATTATACTTGGAATTAAGCCATTCGAAATTATTAACTTAATTTATAATTGAAAGATAATTTTCATGTCACATATACACCAACCTAACATTATATATATATATATATATATATTTTAGGGCGGATCGTTTCATGTCAAACTTTTTTTATTTAGAGCCTCATCAAGAGCCCCAAAATTTTCCGAAATTTAAAAATCTTATACTTTTATGTGCGAAACAGTGGCAAAGGAAAAAATTAAGAAAAAAAATACATTAAAAGCCCCCTCCAAGAGCCTCAACAGTTTTAAAGTATCGGTAAAATCAGTTATAATGCAATTTTTAAAAGGTTTTCTTATGTTAGGTATATTATATTTATCTTTTTTCCGTTTCGTAATAGAAGACCGTCAGAATTGAGATTTTTTAAGTTTTTTTTTTTTGTAAAGACGTTTGGAGAGGTTGAAAGAATTAAAATAAATAAAAAAAAAATCACTATTCGCACTAAATATAGCGATATCGATTTCAATAAAAGTGCATTTCGATGCGCCCTATTATATCTATATAGGGCTATTAATAAGCATACCATAAATTAAATGGTAGGTAAGAATTTTCTCATTTAATTCTTGTATCACAAAAGTTATCCATAAAATGTATACTCGCACTCTATATAACCTTTTTTTTTATGTTGCTGTTAACTCATCTTTATAGATTAGACTGAATATTATCTGTCTAGTCAATATAATAAGAGTATTCATTATGCCCAACGGTTCCTTTACACTATCTTCAAACCAATATCGTTTAAGTAAAACCTTGTTGGATATTACAAAACATTTTCGAATTTTCCATAACAATGTATATTTTCGGTTCGATAGATATTAGGTATGCCGACACTGTAAGCATTTTCAATTTCAACAGATGCCATTTCATATATATATATATAGTAGAAAATCCCTATCTATGAATCTATAACACCAGTCGCTCTCAAGCTTTATATCGTATATATGTGTACTGTTCAAACAACATTGTTGAAAAGAGTCAAATTACAACTCCCATATCTGTTTCGTGACGGTCGACAATATTACCTCTATCTATTGTATATATGTATATATATATATATATATATATATAAAGTATAGTTGTAGTAACGGACAGGGCTTTGTTTAAATATGCTGACACCATCATCAATCTGTATATGATTATACCAGATTAGCTACAAATATAATATAATTAAGATTGCCCGGTCATTTGTGTTCGGTTACCAACCACATCAGTATAAAAGCAACACAGTATTTCATTGAAATTAGCTAAATGATCCAGAAATTCTTTGTCAAAGATCGAAGGATCTATAAATATGGAATAATGAGAGAAATACAATAACAGCAGCAAGAGAGAGGTCATAGTCAAAAATGATCTCTGACAATTTGATCGTTTTGTATTTGTGAGTAATTTTTTGTTGTCATGTCGATTTGACAAAATTTTGTTGCACAAAAAATTCATCATCACAAAATTTTCATCAAAAATAAATATTTATTTTCGATTTAATTTTTTTGTTTGTTTTTTATTTGTTAAAACAACAAAAATTCATATTTATTATTGCTTTGCGCCCGCACAATTTTAATTAACTAATTAACTATATTAAGTAAATTAAGGTAAAAAAAGAAATTTTGTTAAATCTACGATTATTATGTTGAATTAACAAAGTTAATTATTATATTAACGAAAAATTTTTTATATTAACAAAAAATTTGTTCAAATGACAACAGAATATTTCTAGATATATTTACAGTAATTTTAAAAATAATTGTTGTAAAATTAATAGCACGAATATATAAAATTAACAATGAGATATTTGTTAATTTAAAAAATATTTTTATTAAATCATGCACTAAAATTTAATTAAATTTAAATTCTCCATACACATTTCTGTTTGTATCAAATTTTAACGAATTGCATATATTTACAAAGAAAATTCACAATTTTTCTAAGGTCTTTTAACAAAAAAAAAATCCCGCTGACCGTGACCCATAAATCAAAGCATCAAACAATTAATTAAAAAATTAAATTAATAATATTGCGCAATTAACATCAATATTCTGGACAAAATATTGTTTGGCAATACATCCTCATCATCATCATCATCGTCTTGAATTAAAATTCTTTGGCATATTCTTATTCAATAAAATTGCGGCGGGGGAAGAGGGTCGGGGAGGATAATACAAGTCACTATACTGGTTGGAAAATAAATAAAATTTATGAAATATGTTCTGTGATTTATTATGCGAGAGATATTTACAATAATTTATTGTTGGCTGCTTGGTGGTGTGGAAAATTTTGCGTTTTATTTACAAAATAAAAATTGTTGTATTTATAATCCGTGTATGTTCTTATCACAAGAAACAGAGTGGAAGAGTAAATGGTTTAAGAAAATGATATATGAGACGTAAAGATATAAAAAAGGATTTGTTACAATTTAAAAGCTCATATATGGTATATATACACACATATTTATAGTCACATACACACATTGGTTCTGATGATGAAGGAAAATTGGTATTTTTTTTTTTTTTTTAAAATTGCCCATTCCATATCAAGAAATGTGTTTTCCAGTTAATGGTTCTGTTTTTATAGTTCTTTGGTTGATATATGAAGAAGGGGCAGCTAAGATAAACATAATTTATATGACAATGACAGTATAGTTTTTATGAGATTTATTGAGCAAATAATAAAGTGACAGTCAATTAATTATTCAGAGTGTTTGTATTTACTATGTTGAAAGTTCAATTTCATCGACACAATATCCTTAATTCACTTGCGATAACTTTTTCCCCACTATCAGCAATGCTTTCGAATTTTTTTGTCATTTGGTGTTTGGTAGCGTTAAAAAATGACGTTGCTATGATTTTTTTTTATAGTGTTGATAACGAATTTTCTTTGATATCAGAGCTTGCAGAATTTTTTTCATGCCATTAGTTAGTTTGCTCCTTCTGAATTTTTTTTAAAAAAAAAACTTTACTATGCAATTTTCCCTACTCTAAGCTGTAAAACTGGTGTTTGTATTTTATATGTTCTCTAAAATGGCTCATTATTTGCAAACAAATTAATTCTTGATATTGATATTCACCCCAAACAATTTTACGTTCAATTCCATTCAATTGCATTCAATATGCATCAGTTTTCGACAATGCAATGTAAACTTTTCGTACAGTAATAAAATCAATAATTAAAACACAAGATTTTACAGTAATATTAAACAGCTCATGCTACTATTTCTACTGTAAATATAATTCCTTTGCGGTTAGTGCAAACTGCAATTTGCACAATTCTGAATTGTTTGTATTTGTATTCAAAGTAAAATTGTTAAATGAATATCAGATTTTCAGTGTATAAATTAATTGTTAGGAAATTGCTTGTTGAACGTTTTAATAAACGAAAATGTAAAAGTAGTCGAATCCGTGTAAATGTAGATAGGAAGTTAGGTAAGGTAGGTAGATAGGATATTCAGTATATTTAACAAAATAAATTTTACGATTTCAAATACTGAAAGTGTCTCTAGTAATTAGTATACGATCCCAATGCATTCTTATAATATTAATATGTATTTATGTACACACCGACGGTCCCAAGCAATAAGATCCTTAGTCTACAGAGGATGTTTTTTATTTTTTTTTATATCAACTAGGATGCTCTATACCAAGAAGCCTATCAGTTTTTTAGCGAATTTTGGCATGTCCCCACCATAAAAAGGCTAACTCGACTTACTACTCTTATAAACTCTTAAAATAATAAAAAATAAAATTAAAATAACGGAATAGGGTAGGTTTTTTTTACCCACCCCAACTCGACGCGTTAATTTAAAACAAAAATATTTCAAAGTTACTGAAATCTTTAAAATGCTCTCTTCTGAAAACTTGAATTAACTTAGGATGGTATTGTTTATAGCTATCAATACTAATTTCACTAAACTCATTACAAACATGGGCAATATCACTTATCGAATCCGATTACGACTACAACCTGACCAAAAAGATTTGTTATTAGTTGAAAAAATATCAGCTATGTTGAATATTGCCAGAAGTCTATGGATACAGGTAACCGTCGTATAACACGGTACTTATACAACGCGGCTTCGATATATCGCAGCGTTATTGACATTTTCATCTTTCGATCTTTTCATTTAATTAACTTTAAAAAATAGAAGGTATGCCTCCTACAACGTGCTAGATACATTCCTACAAAATGGCGCGTTGTCAGAAATTGTGTTGTAAGAGATATAACAATGGCTGTAATGTCCATTTTTTTTTAAATTACGCGCAAGCGATGAACATTCGCGTAAAAACAAAAAACAAAAATTAAAGGAAAATTTACACCACGTTATAGGAAAATTGTTCGCAATGTTTTGACCGTGTTGCAAGAAATCGCGTTGAAAGAGTACCTTGTTATAGGAGGCCTTTGTGTTCAATTATGGTTCTGTGATTAACTCTACATGAATCATGGGTACATAGTCAGTTGTCGAGGCGAATTAGTTTTGGCCCGTCGGATTGAGTCTCGTATAACACGGCATTACTCGTATTACACGGCAACCTCCGACTTAGACGAGAATTACCTGGTATAGTGAAATCGAAAATTGACGCAAAAGGGAAGAAGGGAAGGAGACCAAAATAATTGAATATTTACTAATTTTGCTCTTTTGTATTTGGGATTGTCGAAAGGATATTTTAAGGGATGTCTATTCGATTGAAAAAATTGACACATTGGAAAAGTATAAAATTGAAATATTTTTTACTGATTGACTGATTTTTATAATAATTTTTTTTTTAATTTACTATGCTTTTATATATTTACTATAATAATTCATACAACGTCATCTAAAATAAAATAGCCATCAACCCATCATACAATTTTCTATATAATGTTACCTCATAAAGGACATTGATACTATAAGATGAAATCGTTTCCATACTACATACATATCTCCATCAAAGCCATAAATTCCTATTGATTGATTTACCAATAAAGGTATATAATATGTGGCAGTTCCTCACTAAAAGCACCCCCAACACACACAGCCACACACACACACACACACACACACACATACTCACAAACACACAAAACATAATATCTTTAGTGTAATGCGTATAAAAATCCAACCCAACCATATAAGATCATTATTAACAATAAAATTACGGTCCATACTCTAGCTTCTCTTTTGCTATACCCACCATATCGGTGGGAAAATTATAGTCTTGACCTCGACGCAAGTCAGTGCTTTAGACGAAGAGGGTACAAATAAATCAAGGAGCAAATTAAAGATGTTGGTTTTCATTTGATTTTCTCTGTTTTTTATATAAAAATTGTTTTTTTTCTTCCCCATCATTGCCATCTATACAGTCTACACACATCGCATCCCTGTTTACAGTAGCCGATGAGCACGCGCACTATCATCAACTCCCATCATATGGCTCTCTTTTTCCGTTGTTGAATTTAACTTTTAGGGGATGTAGAATATACCGCTATTATATCTATGTTATATATATATATATATATATATATATATATATATAAATATGGATG
>JANSTT010024790.1:0-37094 GCA_026745375.1 Platyura marginata | reverse complement strand
AAAATAAAAAGAGTAAAAAAGAGAAGATCCTAAAAAAGAGTACTTGTACTCTTTAAAGAGTACGTCTGGTAACCCTATTCTGGTATAATAGAGAAAATTGGCTCCCTTTTAAATGGTTTGCATTATCAAAATCTCACTGTAACATTAGTTAAATGACTTAAAACTATTTCTCAATGTCTAAAGATAAATTCAGCCCCAGTAAAAACTGAACCCTCTAACCGTTATAACTGCTTACAGACACCCTCTATTATAATTAAATAAATCAACACGAAACGATTTTTAAATTTTAATCGTTTTATCCGATTTAAGGAAAACTAAACTCACACACTGGTGCCGAATTTGAACGCGCTTCGTTGATTCGTTTGAGAGATATCGTTAGATGAATGTTGTCATTTGATGTGTGCAAAAAATAACATTAAACGGTTAGAGAGGGTTAAATAATTCTGAAATCGTTTGGGATATATCCTTTCCTTCTACACCGATTGGCGGAAACTAAACTCAATCCGGATAGCTTTCCTGAATGCAAGATGGATTAAATATAATCAATATGATATTTACGTATTACATTTGAATATAAGGTATTTACATATACATACATATATTTAAGGCACGAAATGACGGAACGGAAGTAATCAATTCCTAATTAATTCTATTTGCTAAAGGGCCTTGTTTTTAATGTTTATAATTCGACATTGATTTAATATAGAGGTAACTACTACAGGACTACCGGTAATTATAGGGAAATAGATACATTTTATTATTATGTAGTTGTAAATGTAAGTAAGGGCTAGAAGCTTAGAAATGTATTTAAAATACGAGAAAAACTATCTACAACTTTATAAATGTAGCGCGTAATTTACTATTTCGAGAGAAACTACAGCTTTGTGATTTTTCCATTAAAAATAGGGATAAAACGATATAATCATAACAAGGTTAACTGCTTCGAACTTGATTAAAAATCGCTTTCACTATATACAGAGGAAAAAATCTCAAATTCATTGCAGATTTCCAGACAATATTCTGGGTTATAAGGAAAAATATTTTCACAGAAAGTTTTCGTACAACAATTGTACTTGAAACAATAAACTAGGTACATATATATTATAATAATGTATATTGAAATAATTATATACAAAATTTGAAACTCGGGTTGTGGCCAACAAGAAAAAATCAATAGTTCTTGGCAACATTAAAATGTCTTTAAAAATAAATTCTTTGTAAATGTTTCTCTAAATTATCAGTTACCTATTAGAATTCCATGTTTTGTGATGTAAATTACACGTATTAAATAAATATTTATTATTTTATGAATTAAAATGTATTTTTCTAAAACTGTTTTTTTTCTTTACTTTTTTTACTGATGACAACTTTTTGACAACCGACCTTAACTCCTGGGAATCCCTTCAGTCGAGTCGTTGTTTAATTTAATCTGAAGGGATTCGAACAGAGAAATGACGTTATTTTCATTTCAAAACAAATAAAGACTATACTTGAGTTTATAATTTATTGTTAGAATACATATAATATAAATCTAATTCCCTTATTCACAATTCAAACCAATCCTTTCACGGATTTCTTGTTTAGATTTTTGTCCAAATTTGACAATAGGAACCTGTGGCTCTGGCGACATATTACCGGCCAGCTTTTCTTGAAGTTTAGCTGCAGCACGTTCTTGTCGAACAGCCTCATATTCTTTTAAGTCATTTAATTTTAGGCTACAACTTTGAATTTCTCTTTTGCGCATTTCTAGAAATAAACAACAAAATACGATTACGGATTAATTAAGAAATAAAAAAAGTTCACTCTATTAAAATAAATTTAATAAATATTGCAAGAAAACGAATTAATCCATATGATTTTAGTACTACACCGTACACCACTGTGAAAAAGTTTAGTACTAAAACGTCACAAAATAAATCGTGTGGCGTACGTTTTAAGGAAAGAAAACCCAATATTTCGACAGCAAAACTATTGTAAAAACACTAAAACTCAAACATTATTTGATAAAATATTGATTCACATTAAATTTATTTAATTATATAAAGAAAACTCGTAGTAGTTGTATTTTTATGTAAGAACTTTATGCAAAATGGCGGACCGTTTGTAGTTGTCATATTGTCAATTTTTTGGTAAAAAACACGATTCAAGAATAAAAGTGCCAAAATTATAATTTTTTAAATAGACACCAACAACTTTAAACATGCTGTATTTAGAAGATTACCTGGAAAGTATGTTTTTTTTCTTTATATTTATTAAATTATTTCCGTTTGTTCAATTTTTGTTCACAACACAACTGAAAAAATATTTATTGAATAATTGAGTTGAGCATGCCGGAGAGAACGAGAGCATGGTAAAAATGGAATGGAAGGGGTGAATTGAAATCACGGTTATTTTGTTTTGATTTGTTTACGTTTTTAATTTTTAGAATAAAAACACTCAAATTCTCAAATTTGTTATTTTAATTTCAGTGATTGAACACCTGCCACAGGAATTGCGTGATCGTTTCACCGATATGCGAGAAATGGATTTAACTGTTCAAAGTATAAAAAACTATTTAAAAATTTTAATTCTTTTTTTATATATAAATTTATACTTTTTAAGATAACATGGACTCATTTGAAAAACGTATTCGTGTACTGTTTTCACAATGTCGTCGTGGAGAACTGCAGGGTGTCCAAGCGGACAGTGAATTTTTTTCAATTCGAAAAAATTACTACAAAGCACTGGAAGATGCTGACGAAAAAGTTCAGTTAGCCAATCAAATGTATGATTTAGTTGAAAGATACTTAAGACGCTTGGATAGTGAATTGTTCAAATTTAAATGTGAACTCGAAGCAGATCACAATGGAATTACCGAAATTCTTGAAAAACGTTCATTGGAATTAGATGGAACTAACAGTAATAATATAAATGCGACAAGCCAAAAAGAAAATCGCTATTTTGGTTTAATATCATCAAGCAATCATACACAGAGCCGTGATCGATATCGTCATAAACCGGAAAAACGTCGTGATAGTAGTAGCGGTGGAAATGCAGAAAAACGTCAAGCGGTCAGCACTAATATTGCAACATCTAGCATAAATGTTCGGCCAACTACACCAACGATTGTTTTGCCAACAGTTCCGACACCATCGGTATCGTATAATTTACAGCATATTGGTGCTGGCAATGCAATTGCAGCTGCTGCCAGTCAAGCAATTGCGGCCACACAGCAAATGCAACAGGGACGTCGAACGGCCAGTTTAAAGGCATCATACGAAGCAATTCATGGTACGTCTGGTAGTAGTGCCCATGAATTACTTATTGGAAGAGAACTTGCCGGCGCAGCTCATAATGCCATTCAGGCAGTTGAACGAGAGGGAAATAATTTCAATTCCCAAAGACGACAAAAAAAGTATGTTGCATCATGATTAATTTAAAAAGTTTTTTAATTTCCTAAAAAATTCAACAGAAAAGTGACAAATGCCACCAACATTGCTCAAAGTACATCAACCAGTCAATCACCAGTTTTACCTCCGCCACCAGCACCCATTGCACAACCCTCAGTGGTTGTCGAACAACAAACTCAAGTTTTGGTTAATGAAAGTGGCCTAGTTGTAGAACAAACACCCGAAGGTGAATGGACATATGATCCGAATGAACCGCGATATTGTAGTTGCAATCAGGTGTCATATGGTGATATGGTGGCATGTGATAATGAGGCTGTAAGGAATTTATCTATGTTTCTTCTAATATCTCATATAACAATTACATTTAGTGTCCATTTGAATGGTTTCATTATCCGTGTGTTGGTATAACGCAATCGCCAAAGGGAAAATGGTACTGTCCGAAATGTACATCGTCAATGAAACGACGTGGTGCTCGAAAGTAAACTCTGCTAAAACCGTTATGTAAGTATTATTGGTCTATATTAAGTTAAAATTAATTGACTACTTGAAAAAACAAAATAATTATTTAAATACTCTTGTAGTTTAATTGCATTAAAAACTATACTTAGGACTATTTAAATGAATTTCATGCAATTTTTGCTGAAAAAATGTATACAACTTTGTTTTGATGATTGGTCGAAAAGGTTTAACACGATGTGGTGTTTTTGGTATGTACCGTGCTAAGCAAAATCACAACAATAAAATCTGGCTTTTATATTAAATTGAAAAACAAATTTCTAATATTATGGATGAAAAAATGGTTTTGCGCATTATAGAAAAATGAATTAAGCAGCTAAGTAGGGTTTTGTAAGTCAAATACAAATTTATCAAAAAAACCCATTTGATATATCATCGAAACAAAGTCACGAATCAGCCGCAATGGCTTCATTTTGCTTCTCATAATGAGTTTTTGTTAATTAAGAAAAAAAAGCTTTCAAGTTGTAATTTAAACAACACAATAAATGTGTCATTTACCAAATTTATTGTTAACTAACGTTTTTACATCAATTTTACATAATTTTTACATCATGTTTACTTAGTACTAGTGATTGACGTAAATTGGAGTTGTAAAGTTTGTAGATTTTTCAAAAATCTAAATTTGCACTCTAAGTTCTTTACTTCATTTTATAAAAAGGGTCAAGCTGATACAATTACAATGAAAACTTAAATAGTGTCTATTACTTTCTTCCTCTTAGACAGGGATATCAGACCTTCTACACTAAAATGTCCCCCTTTCCAAAAAAATTATCTTAAAAAGAGAAAAATAAATTGGTGCAAATCCAGTGAGGGAACCAAGATAAAAGATTATTTGTGGCGTATCTTGCTTTCCTTACTGGACTTGGACCACTTTTAAAATAAACGACTCGACTCTACTTTTCTTTCTGGGTTGAGTTGCAATGGTGTCATATAAACGCGAGTTGAATTTCAACCTTGTTTCAACTTCTTTCTTTTTATAAATTCATCTTTCTCAGTACCATCCCATTGAATATCTTTCCAATTCCTTCGCTTTTTTCTTACTCAATTTCAACCTTTCATTTCGCTTTACTTTCTTCAACTTCTTTTCTTAAGCTACAAGAGTTATTTGGCCTGGCAATTGTCAATATAGGCCAGCACAAATTTATATTTACCAGCGAAGAAAATGCGGATGCTTTCCATTAGTTTTTAACAAAATTAATAACGTCCTAAGGTCTAAGCACCTAAAGACACTAAATCCACTGGTCTTCTTTGTTAAATATAACTTAAAGTTAAGTAAAACAATAAAATTTCTCCTATTATTGGAGTATTGTAATTTAATTAAAAAAAGAGACAAAATTTATTAAATTTATTTTTAATTTATTCCATCTTACAACTCAGACTTAATTTCATATAAAAATTCACTTTTGAGGTTGCTATCTCTATCATTACTAACCAAATCATAAATGTTATCCCACCTCATAAGAGCCACTCTTTTATCTCTTTCACACTTGAATTTTGTATATTTAACAATTATATTCAACCCTCTAACAACCCTCTGTAGCCCAGGTAAATGATTCCACCCAGATGAATATCTTTTCGTAAGATAGAGGACACCAAAGGCTATTAAGAACCAAGAGTATTTTCCCATTTTCCACTCTCCCAATTTTTCAGAGCCATTTCCGTTCAATTTTGTAAACTTCCTGACCTTTGACCCGCTAACTACCCCAGAAGCCATGATCCTCAAATTATTTTTGAGTAGTCCTATCCTTCATCAACTTGTCTATGAATACCTTTCCAATATTGCTCTATTTTTGGGTATTATTCTACCCATTTAGTCGTGGGGTTAATAAAAATTAATTAATTAGGAAGAAAGAAAAATATTCACAACCTCTGACTTGATTCGAAGCTTAAGTTCCAAGTTATAGCCCCTTACTTTTGAATATTTTGCATTTGGAGGATTAGCATATTATAAATATGGATTAAAGGCAGGAATACAAGACATTTACATTTACATGTTATGCACAATATAACTTTATTTATCTCAAAATTTTAGATCAACAATAATTTTTATAATTTAATATTTTTTTGTTTTTTTTTTGATATTTTATTTAACAAAAAACAAAATTTTTTTTATGAAAATATTTATAATTCACATTAGTTCTAAGCAGGGTTGTCACCATAATGTCATGTTTATTATTGTAGTTTTTTTGGAATATTTACATCAATTTTATTGGTTTCATATTAAGTGCCGTCCATTTACTGAGTACATTTTGAAAGCTAAAATAGATAAAAAAACAAATTTATAAAAATTTTACTATGTAAATACTTTTCCATACCATTTTGTTTTTCCATCATAATTTTTCTGTTTGAAAAACTGAATCAATACGGCCCCCAATAATAATGCTTGTAGCATATTCCAGGGAATCGTAATGGTTTGGGTGGCCAAAATGCTGTTCTTTGAGAATGTTGGCAATTCTAATCTCATATTTTCTGAACGAATTTCTATTCTTCGATTATTCTGTTCGTTATTAGAATTGTGTCGTGATTGTACATCCCTCTCAGAACGTTTATTGTCATTGGTTCGTACTCTGTTTTGTGAGAGTCGGTTATCCGAACGTTGTTCTTCTTCGCGGTTTTTAATCGACAGTAATCGAACATTTCGAACCGTTTCGGTGGAGTCAAGTCGTTCTCGGTGTTCTCGTAGACGATTCTCTCTCTGGATGCGAGATCGGCGAACATTGTCGCTGTCCCTGGTGGCATCACGTTGACGATTTATGATATTTTCTTCGGAATTTCGACGGAAACGAGTGTCTCGCTGATTACGATTTAAAAGCGTTGCATCTTGTGTATCTCGTTGATTGCGACTTTGTACTTGTCGGTTTCTATTTTCAGCCATATTGTCTCGGGTATTCATTCGTTGTCTGCTTTGCTGTCGGCCTGAATCAATCAAACGATTAGCAGATGATTGTCTAATGTTATTTTCAGAAAGAATTCTTCGCTCTTCGTGTCGTATGGAACTTAAAGTGTCTCTATTATCTTGTAAATTGTTAGATTGCTCTTTAATATTTATTTGTTCTGCTCTAACTGTATTGCTAATTCTTTCTAAATTATCCCGTTCTCTTTCATTTCGGAACCGTTGAACTTGAGCTGGTTGACGACGATTTTCAATATTTACTTCCGCTCGTTTTTCTGTCATTCTGATCGGTTGAGATTGATCACGTGCATTTTCTCTGATCATGTTTCGGTCCAGTGTATTTCTGCTTAAAGTATTGCGGCGTTCATCATTTTCACGGTTTTCTAATTGTCGATTGGTATTTGAGCGAATACGTCTGTCTGTTCTTCGGTCTAGGGATTCATGGCGTTCAGTATTTAGGCTCCTACGGTTGTCTTCTTTTCGGTCTAGGGATTCTACGCGTTCGGTCTTTAAGCTCCTGCGGTTGTCTGCTCTTCGATCTGATGATTCTTGGCGTACAGTATTTAAGCTCTTAAGGTTGTCTGCTCTTCGGTCTTCAAATTCTTGCCGTTCGTTATTTAAAATCCTACGGGTGTCTACTCTTCTGTCTAGGGATTCTTCGCGGTCGGCATTTAAGCTCCTACGGTTGTCTGCTCTTCGGTCTTGGGATTCTTGGCGTTCTGTAATTATGTTCCTGCGAGTGTCTGCTCTTCGATCTTGGAATTCTTGTCGTTCGTTATTTAAAATCCTACGAGTGTCTGCTCTTCTGTCTAAGGATTCTTTGCGTTCGGCATTTAAGCTCCTACGGTTGTCTGCTCTTCGGTCTTGGAATTTTTGGCGTTCGTTATTTACAATCCTACGGGTGTCTGCTCTTCGGTCTAGGGATTCTTCGCGTTCAGTATTTAAGCTCCTACGGTTGTCTGCTCTTCGGTCTAGTGATTCTTCGCGTTCGGTATTTAAGCTCCTACGGTTGTCTGCTCTTCGGTCTAGTGATTCTTGGCGTTCGGTATTTAAGCTCCTACGATTGTCTGCTCTTCGGTCTAGTGATTCTTGGCGTTCGGTATTTAAGCTCCTACGGTTGTCTGCTCTTCGATCTAATGATTCTTGGCGTTCGTTATTTAAGCTCCTACGGTTGTCTGCTCTTCGATCTAGTGATTCTTGTCGTTCAACAATTAAGCTCCTACGGTTGTCTGCTCTTCGATCTAGAGATTCTCGTCGTTCTGTAGCTAAAAGTCTGCGGCTATTTACTCTTCGGTTTACTGATTCTTGGCGATCGGTACCTAAACGCCTACGGCTATCTTCACTTCGGTCTACTGATTCCTGTCGATCTGTATTTAAAATTCTTCGGTTGTCTGCTCGTCGGTCCAGTGATTCCTGACTATCGGTATTTGAATTCCTTCGGCTATCTGTTCTTCGATCTAGGGATTCTTGCCGGTTAATATTTAAGCTCCTTCGGTTATCAGCACTTCGTTCTAGTAATTCTTGACGTTCGGTACGTAATCGCCTACGACTGTCTACTTTTCGGTCTAGTGATTCTTGCCGATCGGTATTTAAGTTCCTACGGCTGTCTGCTCTTCGCTCTAGTGATTCTTGATCACGTTCGTTATTTAGACGTCTTAGATTATCTGCTCTTCGGTCCACTTCTTGTCTACCAATTGTTGACCGTCGTTCAGTTGTACGATCACGATCAGTATCCCTTACAATTCGATTGTTGTTACGATCATGCTGACGAGAGCGTTCACTACGATCCGTATCTTGCCTTGTGCGTCGTAAAATACTTACAGACTCTCGACGAATCCTAATTTCACGACGTTCATCATCTTCGTTGCGTCGCTCAGAATCAATTCGTTTATGTAAATGATCCAAATCCTGTTGCCTTGATTCACAGAATTGATCACGAACTCCACAATCAGACTCAACTAAATTAAAATTCGTTGAAATGATAACAATCAACACCACAACTGCTGCTGAGCTCCAATAACTTGGTATCATTTTCTGTGTCACCATCAGCTTAAAGTTTATTTTGTTGTCTCTAATACTTTTTGAAGCCAAAGAAACCAAACACAACTTTTCGATTTTTATATTTTTTTGTATGTATATATAGCAAGAGTCCTTTGGAACAATTCTTAGTATAAGCGCTGTTAGAAACACTTCTCTAAAGAACAGTTTGAGTACTGATGCCGATAGAAGGAAATCGCAGCTCTTTTATACTGAAATAGATACATCTAATTTCACACATCACTTTCCACTAATTTCATTTCAATTTTCTAAAGCGCAGATGTGTCACAAGATTTCCTTTATTTTCCTTTGTTGCTTATGAGAGAGGGTGGTTATTTGTCGATTTATTTTAAAAAGTTATTGGATTTTTTCACAACGTATTCGAATTAAATTCAATTGGTTGGTCACTTTTGATTCATTTGTAGTTACATATGAGACCACACTTAATTTTAGTTTGCTTGGGACAGGATAAAATGTCCAGTTCTTGTTTTACTATGTTTTCAAAGCTTTGTTGTTGTATATGTTTGGGAACAATTTATCTGAAACATTTACCGCAATAATAATTTATTTCAATTTTAATGTTACATACTCGTACATAGGGCAACTAGTCCTAATTGAATTACAAACATCTTAGTACTTAGTACTCTAGGTATCTATAATCCCGTATGTAAAAAGTAGAAAAACATTAAAGCTAAAATGCGAAGTAACCAGTAACTTAATCAAACAAATTTGAAAACAAAAATTAAAATAAAGTAAAATATAAGATGGATGAAAAACCAGACTCCCCATTGAAAGTAATAACTAAAGAAAACTAAGAATGAAAGGAAACTAAGAACTTAAAAAGTTTAGCGCCTCTCTCCTGAAAAAATCAACAGTCCTAGCATCCCTAACATCAAGTAAAAGTGTATTCCACAAGCTGATCACATGAACAAAAAAAGAATAAGCCATTTGCGTAGTATTATGCTCTCGTATGTTCTTTCTGATGAGACCTCACTTTGCAAATATTCTGAGGCTGAGTTTTTCGTAATTTTGTATACTAAAGATAAGCAGCGGACATCAAGGTAGATCCAAAACTCATGCCCTACGATAGAATTTCTGTGCTATGCTGTCAAACTTTCGTCGTTTATAAATATAGGGATTACATGCATCGATTAAGATGTTAAACTTGACGTGTTAATCTCAACGGAAAATGAATGATCAATAAGAAATTGCGGGCTCTTTTTACATAATCCTAAATTGAAAACAGGTGTTATTCTTAACGAAAATGGGAGTTAATGTCATGAAATCTCCACACAGAGTTAGTTAGGTATAGATTCTAGATTTATTCGTAGCCTGGTTAGTGATTGCTACGACATCCTTCAAAACCTGGCTAGACATAAAAAGATAATCCTCAGATGGGTGTCAGGACACAAAGGTATAGAAGGCAATGAAATCGCGAATGAATTAGCCCGGAATGGGACACAACCTGCTTTCATAGGTCCTGAGCTATATTGTGGACTACCTATGAATACGCTTGACTCAGTAATAGTTGGGTGGGAGGAGAAAATATGACCCTTACACTGGAGAAACACACCTTAAGGCTTTAGATAGGCAAAAAGGGCACAATGTTCACTAAAATGAAGTCAAAAATCTTCTAAAACTAACAAAAGTAGAAATAAGAACATTGATGGGACTTTTATCAGGCCACTGTCACCTAAAATACCACATGAATAAGATAGGGCTGGTCGAAGATAATGTTTGGTGCTAAGCATTGAGGATGAAGAAACGCCTGATCACGTGTTATATGAGTACATTGCTATCAATAACATGCGGCTGCAATACCTAACCTCCTTCAGGGAAATACTGACTTTCTTTAAAAAGGTCGAACCATTATGGGCTAAACTATATGAGGGCATGATACAATAGACCTAATAGGTCGCAGTTTTTTGTAGCTTTAATGCCCTGCCCTATATATTGCATTTTTATAATTGAAATTTCCAAAAATTTTTGCCAAATAAATTTTTTTGAAAAAGTTAACCCTTTTCGGTTCAAAGTTTCAAAACCATATCTTTAGTGGTAAACTATTTTTTTGGACATATTGACTGTATAGTTTAAAATATCTGCCAATCAGATGCCCAGAGTTCAGAAAAAATACATGTTTAAACTAACTAATTAAAATTCTAATTAAAAATCTCTACAACCATATTAGAAATTAATGAATATCTCATATTGATGGGGGATGCATATGCAAAACCTGTAGTGTTGTACAATTCTTTTTATAGATCGTCCCAATTTATTCCAAAGAACATTATTTATTATATAGATACTATTGAGTGCGACGCAGTTGTGTGACAATAATGGGACTGATAATAGAAAATTGATTGAAAAATGCCTTTTTTACTGAACTTGGAGTTCATTGATAAAAAAAAATAAAAAAATTTAAAAACATTCCCCGTCAAAGCTAACATTTCAGTGTACGTCGGATAATATTTTTATATTTATTGGTGTTGGTATGACGTCAGAATTGTATTACATGGATGAGTGATTATGATTGGAGTGTTTTTAACATAATTTCGCGCAGAAGTTTTTGTGTTTATTTTCGATTTATGAATGGAGGAAATTATCAGAGTTCATGAATAAAGGAAGAATTGGCAGATTTTTTACACATATAGAATGAACTGAGTTTACATAAGTCTAAAACAACAAAATTCTTTATCGACTTCTGCAATTCGGGTCTGTTTCTTAAGATCGAATTATCTAGCATTGAATGCCATAGCATCGAATTCCCTAGCATCAAAAATGCAAACATTTTTATAAATGCGGGCTTAAATCGCAGGATTTTTAATCTAACCTGTTGCAAATCGTGGGGGCAGTATTGTTCTGTTGGATGCAAAACTGGTATTTATAGTCGATGTTTTTCGGTCAATTAAGATAATCGGAATATCGATGAGACACCGAAATGTAATTTTATGCCAGGTATGTTCTAATGTACAAGTAAAGGTCAATCCGATAACTGTACAAATATTATGATCAGGTGGAAATCCCACATTTGGAATTGGCGATTTAAAAAGGTAGTTAAAATAGTCCAATTAATATATGAATTATTAATGACTTTTTAAATGTTGTATTTTGAATTGGAGGTATATAGTTTGTCGGGATTGCCCCCTATCAAATAAAAGATAACGGCTAGTGACATATTTTACTCTACATTTTACAATTTTTGGACCTCCTGTTTGATATGAAACTCTTTTTTAGAGAACGTTACTATCAAAAAGGTTGTGGAAATTATTAAAGATTGTTGTACTTTTTTAAATTATTTGATATTCACTGGGCTCTTCATTTAGAAAATTTTCTAGACGGTTAAAACACTGCTTCAACGCAATACATCGTGTGGGACCTAACATTTACGTTATTTTTCAAAAAAATCACAAAATAAATTTTTAAATTATTTATTTCCATCAAATAAATATAATAAAAAATATGGAATATTTTATTATCAATTAATACTTAAAAATCTAATGACATAGATAAAACACAGTGAAATTGTCGTAGACTACACAACACCAGTTGGCTTGGCTGTTGTTGGCTGGGCTGCCGATTTCGTCATGATATCAACGGCACTTCTAAATATATGTGTTCGAACAAAATCACCGGCAGCCGAATTGAGATCTTTGTTTGCACCGAAATTACATTTTACATAGCCATAGAGATTGGCGCCATTCAGTGCTAGTGCAATCATAACAAGAAGCTGAAAGTTTATTATTACAAATAGTGTCAAATAGAAAGAGGAAATTTTAAGTAACTTACCAGCCATTTAAATTTCAGGCCAAATAGTGCGACAATAAAAAATATGCCCCACAGTAATGGGCAGAAAATTAGAGCTAACCAAAATATTCTTGCTTCCTGGGCATTAACACGACCCTGTAAATCACCCTAAAAAGGGCAAAACATGATGTGGATTTTTTTTTAAATAATAAGAAAAGTATTTGTGGTTCTGTGATTAATTTATGTTAACATTTATTGGTAAAGATGAATTCTCTCTGTAAGAGTAAGAATTGGGAGAAAGGCTCCTATTACTTTTATAATAACAAAAAGGAACGTGTCCTTTTCCCCATAGTTCCTTAGAGGAAAACTACAAATTTAATCATTACCAATATTTGTGGACAATAGAGATTTAGGTCATTAACATAGCATAGTCGATAGTCGAGAGAAAGAACTCTCAATTGCAGTATTGCGCGACCTCCTGCAGACACTATAAGGTACATTTTCTATAGAGCTATGAGTAGTTAATCGTTTGGCAGATCCAGAATCATTAGTTGATTAGTAATGACAGAAAATTTTTATCATAAAAATCACCTTTCTCGATTCAAACACCCAGTGCGATACACCGTCATCGTCAACATAATTCCACCAACGAAGTCCCACCAATAGGCGACCAGTAATATTTTTTACAGTCCAAAAATCGGCCGACAACATAAGTACCACAAATACAAAACTCGTAATAAATGAATCACTAAACCACCCACATAGCATATAGGTGATTATAGAGGCTCCACGAAAGAATAAATGGAAAAATGATACATAAGGATGGCTAGAATGAAAATTGAATAGCATTAAAATAACAAATTAAGATTGTATGACAAATTTACGGTAAATTTTGTGCACCTCCGGATTTTAGATCATCCTCCTCTCCGAAGGGGACACTGTCATCATCCAACAAAGGAACCTACAACAAATATTCTACAAAAATTTGTTCGTATTTTTAAGTAGGCAAAATATAAAAATAAATTGAATCAAATTTAAATGAAATCGTAAGAATAAAGGGAAATAATAAAAAAATAAAATGAAAACATACGTTTCTTACCGTGACAGACGCCATGTTTTCTACCAAAAAGTATAAAGATGACGTTTCAATGTTTTATCCCAGTAAAGAACGGCACTGAAAAGATTTGAAAAAAAAATGAAATTTTTATGGTATCAATATAAGCGATATTGGCGGAAGGGACTTATGAAGCCCTAATAGAGAATTTTTTTTTAAATTTGTTAATAATTTTTTGCAGTAAATATTTGTAAATTTAGAAATAAAAAGCGAGAAAATACTGTCTAGCGAAAAATATCCTAAGCTAACCACTTAAACTGGTATCATCGGCATCTTTTTGTAGAGCTTTTACAGAGCGATCACTGTGAAATTTCTTTGCATTGAACTGATTCTGAGCCGCCGCTGAATTTACCCAAAATGTCGGTCTGTTATCAAAATGTCAAATATACGGCGAAAAAAAATAACAAATCCCGAATGATTTGTTGAAATTTTTGTGTTGGTGGTAAATCGAATGTTTAGAAAAATAATTCAATAAATTATGCTTTGAGAATGTTAAATGTTTTATGCAATAAAAAATGTATCCACAATCAATACGATATCAATAAAATTAAAAGCCGCGTTTTGATATTTGCCCAAATTGTCAATTTTTGGTGACACCTTTGTTCGCACAAAATGTCGCCCGTTGGTGCGGGTGGTATTTTGTCAATTATTCTTTTATGATTGTGGTAATTACAGCTAAATAATGCAATAAAACTATTGCCGACGATAGTTTTTATCAAATTGTCAATATTTTAAATTGTGCTATACATTTTTGGGGAAAAATTAGTAATAATAATAGTATAAAACGTAAGTAAAAGAAAACATTTTTTGCCAGTGCCACTAACAGAAGAGGAGAAAGAGTCGCCAAAATTTTATATAAAAAAAAATAAAGACAAGTATGGGGGCAAAGGCCAGCACGGCCAACGGAGGCCATCAGAGTCCGCGGGCCAGAACATTTTCAACAAGTACAAGTTCAGATGTTGTGTCTACTGGTACTGGTTTTAATATTTTACGTGCTATACCAGGTATGCATGTCTCCAACAGCGATCGACAACGAGCTCGCAGTTTATCATCAGTTCCTGATCTACAAGCCAATCATGAATCAATATCGATACCGCCAACAGCTGGCACTGGGTCATCGTATGAAGTTACATCACAATCAGAGTCTCTGGCAACGGCCATCGAAGAGAATGCAACAGCAGTGGCTGTCGGTGATCTTGCCTTAGGACGAGTATATACAGCATCTTCCTTGCCTTCACATATTTGGTCATTAAATGGTAAGTTTCATCATACACACTTTATCATCTATCACAAACTATATTTTCTTACAATTTCCCACAATAAAGTTAATTACGATGCCCCCCAATAACATAAGCAGAAGTCTGATGATTTATTATGTTTTGATATACTTTTTTCTTTTTTTATTGTATGAAATCGTCTTTTTTGCGTTTAATATAGATAAGATTGATCGTACAAATAAAGAAAAAAAAATTCTTTTATCTACAAACAACTTGTACTGACCTTGAAAGGAATCTGCGTATACTTATTATAAGTAAATTAAGTTAATCGCTTGAGACTATAACCTCTCTGTCGATGAATTTTACAATTTTACTTGTTGGTTTTCGTTTATCTCGTTTTCCTGATTATTTACTTACATTGTGTCTTTCTATTCGTTAAGCATTTCACTTAGCAATTTTCCTATTGTGTAATTATAGAAAAGTAGTAACTGAATGATCAAGGGTTATTGACCTTACTTTGTCATTTTCAAATGGGTGAAGTTTATTCTGTGGCTTTTTTTTTCTTAATCACTCAATTCAAATGTAATTTTATAAACTATTAGTGCATTATTTAAATATATTTCCTTAAGCGTTATTAGTTTCTTAATTTGATTTCATTTTAGCTTTTTTTAACCCTAGATGAGTGTTTTTGGGTGACGTACGGCTGACTCAACAATTCCTCGCCATATCTGTCGGTTTTCAGTCGATTTATTCGAGGCTTTTGAAGAATTTTCTTGAACTGGTTTTTTTTTAAAGAGGGGAATTTTTTTAAATATTTTTTCCAGTGAAAACATTGCAACTGACAAATTCTCATACTTCAGATGTTTCTTCTAGCAAATAAAATATGTGTTCTTCGTAGAATCGGCTAATTTCACCATAGACCTACAGTTTTAAATGGAATCTGAATCACTCGGCCTATAGCTCAATCTCCGTATGAGAGAAAAACACTTAATATCTTTACTCTTAGACAGGGCTCGAATCCGGAACATCCCGTTTCAAATGGCATTACCTCTATCACTGAGCTATTTGGTCGGTTATTAGTTTCTTTGGTCGATCATTTTTTATCTTTTCCTCAATAGCTATTTACCAATTAATTATTTTAATTACTCAGTTAAGAGATTCGTTTAAAATGTCATCTTGTTCATACTGATTCAGAAAAATTATTCTTTTTTTTTTAATCTAAAAGAGAGGGAGGTAAATTAAATGAACAAAAAGTACGGGAGAAGTCTTAGATCAAAGGAACGCCAGTTCCTAAAATTAAGTGGTCCATTGTGTCCAAACGGGAGCAGAAATTAATTTTCAATAAATAATATAAACAATATTTTGTTTGTCAGAATTTGTATTAAAAATGAGCAGATTTTTCCATCTAACGAACAAATTAAATCCTACCGGGAAATTACTATAAATCATGATAACAAAAAATTCTGAGAGCCAATAATCATTAGAAGATTACTCGAATTAGAGCGAGTTATCCGAAACATAATGTTTGGATTTCATAAGTCATTAGAATTTATTGTGGAGCTCATATGATTTGATGATAACGGTGATACATACTTACGGTAGAATGTTGGTTTAGAGACAAAATGATGCTGCTGAAAAGAATTACTTGATCCAATTGAATATGGAAAATAATTGCCCCTAAAAAGAAATTAGTGAACTTAGTAAGCTAACCGAATTAATTGGTGAAAATTATATACATCAACAAGATAATGGGCCAATAGATATGGATGAGTGAATTTATTCATTATAATGTGCACCATGAAATTATGTCTACCGCATATTTAAATCCTATCTCATTAATATAACTTCAAATCCTTTACCGCTGGTGACATTTTTTCAGTATCAATTGCCTAAGAATGTATAATAATTCATTAGTGTATAAGTACTTTAGCAAATCGATTACCTTTAATGGTTAACCGAATTTTCATTCACTTCTACCTATACTTATATTGTACAATTTCATAACGTTCTGACTATGCGTTCTATTCTCGGTTGTTCTACCTTAATGTTTTTCCCGTTTTCCTATTCATCGTGTCGCGCTATTAAATGCGAATAAACATTTTTAGTAACAGTTCGGTATTCGATTATGTTTGGTGGCCTTTTGATTGCTATTTAATAAAATTCTACAATCTGTGTCTGTAGTGTTTAGTTGACAGTAGAACAATTGGAACCTTTTTCAACTAAATTCTATTTTAAGTGTCTTAAGGAGCTGCTAGGATTTACAAAAGAGTTTGTCTAAAAATTGTATTTAAAAACTTTAATTTTTTGACGTCATAAATGCTGGTGTTGCGTGTCTGTAATGATATGTGGAAGGCAACACACTCTTATCATCATGACATTCATTAATTGCATACAATATGAGCTTAGTAAAAATTTTGCATTACTATTTACCGAAAAAAGATTGGGATGACCTAATAGCCTGTTTTTCAGCAATGTATGTGAAGAAAAACTTAGGGTGTCAAAAAAAAAAAACAACTCCAAGAGAACTCATTTAATGTTGCTGGAAATATTTAGCATCCAAATTGTCCGGTTCTCACTACTCATCTCTTCACAAGAACTTGATTAAGCTTATTTCCTCGTAAGGCAACTATTTCGGGTACATTTGGAACTTTAATTGAAAGCGTAATCATTGTAGTACATTTCTAGTAATTCTGTGTCATTTTAGGTTTTTTTTTTATGCAAATCATGTTTTACTTCAGATTCGTTCATCTCGGTTTAGTTATATACTTCAATACTGTCAATTTACTGTCCTGTCTTCGTTTTACTGTCTGAGGTAAACGCCGGGTAAATGTTGTGTTAATCTATATTTATGGACTTTTTTAAAATTCAGTTTTTTGTGAACATTTTCTAGTAAAAACGCATAAACAAAATGATGTCCTAAACTATTTGGCTTATACAGGATGTTCTGTGTAAAATGGTCAACCTTTGGGGGGGATGTGGTAAGGGTGATAAAAAATAAAATAAATAATAGTTGTTAGCAGTATTAAAGAAGGGATAACGGAAATACTTTGAAGAGCCATAACTCAAAAATCGAACGCTAACATTCCATCCGTCAAATGTGATTTTCGTCTTATTTTGATGTCTCCTACCAACGCTATCCCGAGAAGTTTGTCATTTTACACAGAACACCCTACCTATATTTATGAACGAGCCAGGAAATCTATTAAAACATAATTAGTTAGAATTTTATAAATAAATTAGGGTGGATTACATCAATC
The DNA here is from genome assembly GCA_026745375.1 of Platyura marginata. Taxonomy (NCBI): domain Eukaryota; kingdom Metazoa; phylum Arthropoda; class Insecta; order Diptera; family Keroplatidae; genus Platyura; species Platyura marginata. The sequence goes on along the minus strand of JANSTT010024790.1, from coordinate 18,927 downwards.
AAAAACCACAACAACAAAAAAATTGTGAATCATATAAATCAATAAATTGATTTTCTCATTAGGTGATTATCACAGTAAAACATTTCTTTTGTAACATACATAGTTATGTATAATAATCATATGTAATATGTACGTACATAAGTATATATGCATACTATTAGTATATACAAGTATGTACTGTACATATATACTAAAGAAGTCAAACATATTTAACCAAAAAATTGATTATACATTTAATACGATACAAAATAATATTATTCCATTTCTATGAAAATAATTTTTAACCTCAACCTTAACCTTATAACGTAATTAAGTATATTATATTTACATGCTATTTGATTGGCAAAAGTTTTGTTTTTTTTTTTTTTTAAATATGAAATGTAAGTAATTATGGTTTTGATGTGTTCGCGTTCATCATTAATTTTTGTTCAACTAAACTAACATCAAACTAAACTAACTTTTTTCATTTTAAAACATGAAAACTCACTTCTGTAATATGTGGGTGTATTAATGAGGCGGCAGAGTCGGCAGCTCAAGCGATTTAATTTGAAAATATTAAAACCGTCGTAAAATTCAGTCGTTCTCAAACTAAGTGTTGCAGCATTTTAGGGTGCCGTGAAATTTTGAATTGTTTATATATAAAACGCCAAATATTTAATTGCTACAAATATCTTCTAACCTTAAACGAACAAACGAATGTTTCAATTGAGTTAATATGATGCAATTTAAAATATCCCGCATTTTTGACATTAAACATCGTAAAAAACAAAAATTAACCAATATTTTCCAGACATCCAGTTAATTTCCAAATCCATTTGTAAATTCAACATCAGATATATGTGGGTTAAGTCTTATAGTAGCCGAAGAATTAATTGATATACGTAACGATCGCACGTTAAGATTGAAGCATTCAGAAATGTGTCTGAATTCATTTTGGATAAAAATAATGAGGGAATATCCCCACGTAGGGTTAAAACAGTGTTGCCAAGTCAAAATTTTGAATTACTTTCAACATCTATCAAAATAACCTTTCTGCGGTGGCGATTATCTTCCTGAACTAAAAACTAAAGAGCAAAAAAAAGGAGCCCAGGGAAATTACTTCAGTAAATCTTCTTGGAAACCATTATTGTTGGTATTTACGTTGCGTTTTTGTACATGATCATTATTTATAAATATTAAAACAATAAAGAGAGAAAGATTCAAGTCCCTTAAAAATGAGATGAGAGTATGTCTCTCAAAAACCCGACTGTTCGAACCGGAATTATTATCCACCACCAGCGCCAAGTTGAACGCTCGAAAAGTCGAACACAACAATTTTACTTATATTTATTTACAACTTCATCTTAGTCTGTGTTTTTTTTATATTAACAATTCTGTCAAAATACGCATGAGTTCAGACGAAAAATCCCATTAAAATGGAATAGTTCGCAGTTGTGATTGAAACCCACAAATTGTATCGCATACAGTGGACGATTCGTAATACATTTCAGTATATCCGGATCGTTCGCATATATTCGTCACATTTCTGACGAACACAATTCGTACGAAAACGCATGCAGTGGCCTATAGCAACGTTTTTTATGTCTTGTTTAAAAACGAATTCGTCAGCATCTTCTCTATACAAAATCTATCACAAATAATCAATCGAATAAAAGAATGATCACAGAATTATGCCGGACTCAATCACGGAACTGAAATTTAAAATCTGTCTTGGAATTTGAATTAAACAACGTAAGATTTATGAACGAGTGTTAGGACTTTACTTACTGAACTTCTCCAACATAAATTTGATTAAGAAAACGTTTATCGATTTATGGTAATCAAAATAAATCAGACCCAAATAGCCAAATATGTAGAATATACTTATTTTTATTGATATTACAATCAAAGCAGCACTATTTACGAAACAGTGTACACAAAGATATCACTAAAACTATACCAATGGACCTTATACGTTACTTTTTCAATATATAATTTGACCTAGTAATTTATTTCCAAATAATTCCTTGTTTGATGATTACTTACATATATAATCAAATTTCAATGTTGATTCAATTTTAATGTACATACTTAACTACTTACTGTTCAATCAATCCTTCTCACTTAGTTAATTTAATTAAAATTTAATCCTACATACTGAACTCAGCTAATTTGATTGTTATTGGTAACCTTGATTCTCCTTCGGATAATTCTACCAAGCCAAACAAAATAGCTCAGTTGGTTGTTCGACGAAAAAATTCTTAATCATAATTTTGAAAATGAAATTTTTTTTTCGACTAAAAGGACCATTCAAATACAACCCCATAAAAAAATTCAAACGTGGCAAGTCTGTACTTGTATGTGATGAAAAGAAGTGATTGAAGGTGGCTTAAGATTTTTTGTGATGACTCTATCTTTGTTTGGTTTTTTTTTTAATACAATTCTCTGGACCCTTTATTCGAATAAAAGGTCCATTGACTGGACTTCTTTCATGAAATTTGTCAAAAAAGATTGTATCAACATTTCAATCCAGAACATATGCCGGGAGATGGTGGTAGTAAGTCTGAGGAACATATTTTGGAAAAAGCAAATAGGGTAGAGTGGGGCATATTCGGAAGTAGGGCACTATACCCTACATTGGTATACGATTTTTTGTTTTTGTTTCTGAAGAAAAGCTCAAAAGACAGCCCTCTTCCAAAATTTTCCATCTTCTTCATCTCTATTTAAACCGAATCTTGGGAAAACCCAAGCTCTCCACCAAAGTCACTTCAAAAATGTATTTTAATGTCAAAGACGGGAAGAGAATTGAAAATCCTATAAAACTACAATTGAACCATATATAAGAAAAATGTTTTAGGTCGAAAATTTGGAGGACACAGCGATACTTTTGACATAATGAACAGATCACTTAAGTTATCAATCCGAAATGCACCTAAGTACTGTACATTTTTTTCTTAGTGAATTTATGTGTGTCAATGGAAAATGATCTATACTTGTACATGCGTAAAAGGAATTTTAAATAGTTAAGTAAATACGCTCCTTAAGTAGTTAGCTATTTGAATAGTTGAGTTCATATAAAATGGGTATGGTTGTAGGGACTTGCGTACCTGATCAGAGTACAGTATACGTTTGGCCAAGAAGAACAATTTATGGTAAGTTAAATGGAAAATATTCAATTAAATTTAAAAAAGTTACTCATTCATCTCCACTAAAACTTTAATTGATACGATATGATCAAGATCAAGATCAACGAAACTGATATTTCGATCTAATTCCGTTGCAATTTTAATCTTATGTAGTTTTGTAATGCAATTCTATGTCCATTTTCAGGACCAATGGAATTTGATATGTATTAGTAATGGAAATACATATCAAATTCGATTAGCGCTAAAGATCGACATAAAACCTTATTATTCTAAGGTTTTTTAGTTCACATTTACTTGTTGGTCCATTACATTTTGAAATCTCCATTAATTAAATTTTTTTGAGGTTTCTCTGTTCTAAGTTTCGATCATCTCTATCCATCGACCGAGGGTCATGAAAACGATTAGTCAGGAGTGAGAGTGCGAAGTTTGTAAATAAAATCCTTTTTAAACAAACCTGATTTGACTTTCTCTTGATTTTTTTATTTTGTTTTTTTGAAATCTTTAACTACTTTCAGGTATCAAATGTCCTGTTTGCAGTAAATTTGTATTACCAGATGACATAGAATGTCACTTAGTTATGTGCCTAACGAAACCTCGTTTATCATACAATGGTAAGAAAATTGATTTTTTTGGATTTTTTTTATGATTATTTTTTGTGTTTTGTGAAAATTTACATAATAATCAAAAAATTTCTATTTAAAGAGGATATATTAAACGATGCAAAGGGAGAATGTGTAATTTGTTTAGATGACCTAAATCCAGGTGATGTTATTGCTAGATTACCATGCCTATGTATTTATCATAAAGGGTAAGTATTTTTTTTTTATTTTTTTATTAGTATTATTATCATATTTACAATATTCCTTTGAGTCACGATTTATGTTCAGTTTTTATGAATATATTTTTTATTTTTTTGCCAAGGTATCACACATGTTCGGAGGTTTTTTTTTCCTTGATATGATAATTTTTAGGCCTTTAAAAAGAATATTTCTTGCTCATAGAATTTATTTTTATTCTTTTTATTTGTAATTTATTTAGTATTCTTTCTGTATCGATAGAACTTAATACCTTTAGAAAATGAGTATTTTTCCATTACAGAACCTTTTTGGATATTGCTTTAATTTCCAAACATTTTGAGATTTAAATAAAAAAACCAAGTATACATTGTACATGGGTAAGGCGAGAAATTGAAATTAAGAATACAGAATTGTACCATTGCCGAAAAGTTGCCATATGATGAGTCCAAAAAAAAACCTTGAAAGTTTGGTTTTTATATTTTGAGATCTTCGTAAAATGTTTTTTCACGACGTTAGTTGAACTTTTAGAAGAAAATTTTATCAAAAGTTATAGAACGTTAAAAACTACTTTAAGCGGATGTAATTAAATTTTGCGTTAAGGTGCATCGTTAACAAGATATTTAACTTTTTTCCGATGACCTCGGAAAAAGTCAAATATTCTAGTAACAATACAATGGTACAATCCTTCCAAATATCTTGGTAACGGTACAATAGTACAATGGTTTCAAATCAGTTTGAATTTTTGCCATACAATAACTCCTCAGCCTAATGTACAGTACATGCCTTGTAGGACATTTTTGTCGAAATATTCAAGAAAATAGTTCTGTTCTAATAATGACACCTGTTATTGATCCGTTAAGTGTTTTTGTTTTTAAAAAAAATATCCCGGATAGGGCATCATGGAACAAAAATATCACCTACCTACACTCAGATCGTCATATCGATAGAGATAGATGTAACAGAGGTACAGTACAGTACAACAGATTTGTAAAAATATCGCGGTCCTTTTGGAACTGTAAGAACTAGGCTCTTGCAAAAATCTAATTTAACATCTCAATTTCTATTTAAGGTACGTGGCCAGTGAATTGCACCCACTCTCCATATATGAATATATTAAGAGTGCATGCAATTCACTGGTCACGTACTATAGTTTATTGTCATTTTTTAGGAAGTATATTTTCCACGCAAATAATTTTTTATTTATTTTTTTTGCAATTTTCAGATGTATCGACAAATGGTTTGAAGTAAATCGTTGCTGTCCAGAGCATCCTGGAGACTAGTAGCCATATATGCCATATAAATAGAATAATAAACTTAATATGGCAGTCACAACAACTACTACTAATACTAATACTAATAATAAATCTTTTATCTTTGAGCTAGAAATAATTTATGTCGACTACTTTAATAGTTGACACAAAAAAAAATGATGAGACTGTTTTAATAATAAATTAATAATTTTTTTTTTTTAATTTCTTTATTTCTTTTTAAAATATTTTGTTTTTTTTTTATCGAAATGATAGTTTGGCTCAATATCACTAAAATAGTGTAACACAAAAAAGAAACAAAATTATTCAAGTGATTATTAAAAAAATTAAAAAAATTTAAAAAAAAACGAAAGTGTGTGGTTATCCGGTTTAAAAGTGGACTTTAATATGGTTTGTTAAAAAAAAAGAAATTTTAAAAATAAACAAAAATCTGAAGGTGCAGTTGGAACTGAATTAAAAACTAAAACTCAAACAAAAACAAATTTTAAATTAAAAAGAAAAAAGAAAAAAAAAGTTTTTTACACGTGATAATCGTAAGTAGTTTTGGGGTTTTATCTAAACGTTGTAATTTATTTTATAATTGGCCAAATACATACAAAAATATTGACTTATTTTTTAGCTTTATATCGATGGAATATTAAGCACTATAAGTAAATAATTATTATCCTTGTTACCTTTGCTTGTATAAAATGAAAAAATTCAACTCCAACAAAAAAAAAATGTTTTTTTTTCGTTATTTATTGTGGTTTTTTACAATATAAAAAAAAATAAAAATAGAAGTGATATAATGACTAATCAATAGAATAATTTTTAAGGATTTTTACAGTAAGATGTTTACAATAAAATAATAATAAAAAAAAAAACAAAAACACAAAGTAAAACAAAAAAAAAAACAAAAAGTACTAGAATTTGTAATAAGTAGAATAAATATTATATTAGGTAAATTAAAAATCCTTTTCTAGTTTATAGTTTTATTTGTTGATATTTTTTTAAATTGTAAGTCAAAAAAAAAAAAAATTTAAAAATTGCCGATTAAGTCTCTGTTCCCTAAACATAATGAATTGGAACGACAAAATAATTGTAATTGTTGTGGCATTAAAAACAAATTTATTTTAATTTCGTCATTTTCCAGTAATCATTTTTGTAACCATTACGTGACAATTTTGATGTATGACTTACTCTTGATGATGGCTTACTCTAGTCGTTTAGTCATAAATTAAAGGCATCGCAACGGTGGAGGTAATAGGTTCAACGAAAATACCGCGTTATACGAGATTATCAATTAGAAAATGTCACAATCCAATCCAAATTGACTTTATTTTATTTGATGTTACCAAAATATTGAGATCGTGTTATATCAAAAATGTGTTATATACAAAAGTACCGCGTTATACAAGGGTTAGTATACTGATATTTCTTTAAAAAAAAATCATTCCGGCCAATATTAGTCAGCCCCTAAAATTAGGGCTGTAGCTCCAGTCTGCCAAATTGTTATTATTGATGAGTGCCTAACTTTATCTAAAATCAGTTGGTGATTTTAGGAGAGACCAAAGTGTTTTGGAGTTATGTTTTCATTCAAAATTTATTAACAATTTAGCTATTTAGAGTACAAAAATTAAAATTAAAGTACAAAATATAATACAGTTTTGCCGCGCTAATTTGAACCTGCAGTAAATCCGTGTGGACCAAAATTTTACATTGCGGATTCTGTAATCAGGGGTCCTCGCCATGATTTACGGAACGAAAGTGAAAACGTTTTAAAAGGGCTAGTTTGTTAGAATGCTTTTCGATTTCGAAACATAATATATATTGGACTAAATAAAGTCAAGTATTTTCGAAAGTTTTTTTGTTTTTTTTTGGATGAATTAAGTTAAACTTGTAATTTAAAAATTTTTAATATTAATATTTACGTTTTTGCTTTTTCGCTTTCGTTACGTAATTCATGATAGGGCCTGTGAATCTTAAAACAAAACTACGATCTCGATATTATGGATTTCATATAAAATATATACGATTAATGTAGATAGATAGATAGAATGTGGTCAGAATACGCCCATTTGCACTAAAACATAAATGTCTTCATAACAAATTAACTAAATGCTAGAAAAAACCCAGTAAAGAAGGAATAATTGGCTACACCGATTATAATATACCCGTATGAGCTTATTAACTATGATTAACTTCCGTTTGATTGCAGCGCCATAACGGTAGATCGTAAAAGTTTTTAGTCTATAGATGAAATCTTCATTCTTTTATTCTCTACCATTTTCGTTAATTTTTTCCGCAATTCAAATATTTTTCAAGTAAATAATTGAAATTACAAAAATTGATCGCAGCACCATAACAGTATGTCATTTTGTCTACATTCTAACTACTTTTCGAGTAAATGATGAAAATTAGATGCTCACTGACCACATCATACGGGTATAAAAATACCAAAATTAATGGACAATTCTGGAAGAGTGAGTTTTGTGACGTTTTTTTTTTAACATCAGCAATCCTCAACACTTTGTCGTTTGTCTTTGGTCTTTTTTGTTGTTGACTGACCGCTTTAAATTCCTATTCATATTAATTAAATGAATAAATTACATATAAAATAGTACGATTAGTTAAATTAGTGCTTTTTAATAAGATAAATTTAATTGCACCCAAATGCACAATTTAAAATTTTCCACATCCATAGGCCGATGCCGGGTTCGATGAGATAATTTTTTCACTATTGAATGAAATAATTTATCTCGCACAGTCAACTAATCGTGAAATAAATTTCTCATTACCTCATAATTTGACACTTAAAAATTTCATCTCACTAGTTCAAAATGAGAAAAAGTTATTTTCGAGAGATTTTTAAGTGTTAAATTGTGAGATAATAGGGAGAAAATTATCTTATCGAACGGGAATTGGCCTACTGGGTTCGAAATGAATTTCTATGATGAGACCATTTTAGGTAAAATTGATTAGTTTTGATTGACATTTCTAGAAAATAACGACAATTTTGTAAGAAGTTTCAAACCACATTTTTTTTAAATGCCAAAGAATTATTTTCATTTTGTTGTTCCACTCTATTATACAATTTTCTTCCCTTTTTTTCTAAATCTATATTTTAAAAATAGCTAAAAACTATTATAATATTATTTTTGTTTTTGTATTCTCATTATATGTATAGTAAAAATACTAAAAAAAAAAATTGTTTTGTACTCTGTTAAATGTAAACAACATTGTAAAACATCAATTAAAACTATCAAGAATTATATATAAATATGCCTAGTTAAAAAGGACAACGAAGAATTTATAGATGTTTTTACATTCCATTCTATTTTATGAGAAAATCACAATTCTCGTGCTCTCCGCCAATCAGCTTGGTTGCTCAATACATTTAACACGTTCGGAGCTTTCAGTAATAAAGAATTTATTATTTGTTCTAGCCAAAAAAAAAAAAAACCAGTTAAGATGGTATAATTGGCTACACCGATTATAATATACCAGTATAAGACTTTTTCCGTGTCTATTTTGTTTGCAGAACTTATATATCGATGGTTATTTGGGAAAAGGTCCTAACATTAATTTTTTCAAAAATGAGTTTTTATGAAATCTGGTAATTTAGGATATTTTACACTATTTTACTAAATTTCACTAAAAAATAAGGTTTTTTTCTCGCTTTTTAAACGGCCCTATGTCCTATCGTACCTCTTCGTTGAAATGCTGTGTAGTTTTTTCTCATTCCTGAAATTTTTTAAAAATGACGGTTAGGGCCTTTTGACAAATAACCATCGATATATTGAATAAATTGAATAAAAAATAAGTAAAAACCCTAAAAATGACATCAAATTGATTGCAGCGCCCTAACAGTACATCGTGGAACTTTTTGGTCTATGAATGAAATATTCATTTTTGTACTCTCTATAAATGTCGTATTCATTTTTTCTACATTCCGGCAATCTTTTAAGAAAATGATAACGATTACGTGCACACTGTACCACGATCTCCCCTATACCTTGTCTAATTTGGTCCAAAAAGAATAGAGTTCTTATTCTAGGAGGACTACATAATAAACTCAAAATTCTACCTTCAGCCGTTTAGCAACGTACATGCATATTTTGACGCTGATTCGGAATAAAATGAATAATTTCATTAAATTGTGATTTATTAAATTTAAAATAATAATAAAAACATTTTAATTAATTATAATTAAGAAAAAAAATTATATAATTATCTTGTAAATGTTCTAGCTTGTCTGGGAAGACCTCTCAGTCGTCCCCGTTGTGAACCACTAAAATGTGGCGACGAATAGTCTCCCTGAAAATGTTGCGTAACTACTGGTTCAGATGTTGCCGTTCGAAAGTGTTGCGATGCTAGTGCTCCAGATGGATCAAGTCCACCACTACCACCATGACCTTGCCACGTAGACGGTGAATTAGTTCTACGATTACTTTGGAATTTTTAAATAAAATTTGTTAGTTACAAAACAACGAAAAATCTTACGTTTGTCGATAAACACCGCCGCCCGCATTCCCACCGCCAATATTTGATAGACGTCCACGATCATTACCGAAACCACGTCCACGTCCACCTCGCGTACCACGTATGCCAATAATGTCACGTGACAATTTATTGTAACCAGTTGGTCCAGTTGGTTGGGCACCACATGTTTCTAAAGCCAAAAAATCGTCAACATGTAGTGACGGTGGACGAGATGTGTTTGGCGGACGAGATCTGAATAGGTCACCGCGGGAGGGTGGTGTTCGCGGAAAACCACGACCTCGTGTGACTAGAAAAAAATAAATTTAAATCAGATGTTAAACCTTTCAAATGGTTCTTCTTCTAATTACCATAAATTTTTTTTTCTGGCCTTCCAGTTGACGGTTCAACTTCAACGCGTCTTGTTCGGAAACATGGTGCTGTTGTCGTCCGTTCTCTATTTGACTGTGGCGACGCAGATAGATGAAGCAGCCGTTTACACTCGGATATTATATTCGTTTCGACTGGCAGACAAGTTTTTATTAAATCAGCCAAATCAACAATTGCGACTGGTTCCTCATCATTAATGTATTTCTTGCTGGCAAATTGATGATCCAACCAGAAATTCGAATATAAACGATTTTGGTATTGATCATCGAGCACGAATATTGATCGTGCATTAAATTGAGCCACAATTCCTTCAGCCACCGGAAATGGTGGTTCAACGAATTCTTGTGCATCGGACGTGATATGAGTGTCCAATAATTTTAACAGTATCTCCAGTTTATTTTGAACCTCATTCAATGATTTATCGATATTGATTTTTTCGATTGTATTTTGTAATTCCAGAAGGTGATGAGGGTGATTTTCGTCTTCGGCTATTTTCGATGGATAGCTGAGAATTGTTGCCAAATCGGATGCATTTAAAATTATTGTTCGATACTTTGTAGATGATGATTTGGCAATAAATGTCAGTGATAGTAGAAAATCTAGAAGAGATAACAGTAGACGTTCCAGTTCTCGTGTTTCGTTGATTGTATGGAATTTTTTAAGATTGTGATACATTTGTTCCTTTTTTTTCTCGAAAGTTGTTCGCAGTAGATGTAATGTGTAGCTGAAAAACGAGAAACGAGACAGTTAGTCAGAAATGTTCAGTGTTCAGTGTACCAGTCGCCAAATTAACTGGAGGAACAAAAATTCTACTTACTCAAACAATGTAAATTTACGCAAAACTTGCAATGCCAACATTTTACAATCAATTTGTGTGTCCTCAAGCAGAAAATTATCAATGACTCCGTTTACTATTACGGATAAAATATCTTTCGGAGGCAGCCCCCACGTATACCAATTTGCTTGATATGCCACATTATCGGATGATACAATGGAATTGTCGGCGTCCAGCAATGCATCGAAAATGTGCAAAACATTTTTCTGTGCTTTTGTATGATTTGGTGCTGTTACAATAGCCGCTAAATTCTCCAATAGTCGGCCTGGTAATAGGGTTAGAAATGAAATTTTGATTTGTGGATTATACAATAAATGAAGCAGGAAATTGAGTAATCGGATCATTTGATGATTGGTTGTCGACGGTGATTGAGTCGATGCAGTCTCGTTAAGTATCAAATCGACAATTGCTTTTGATACCACCAATGACATATTTGGCGCCAAATCAGCTAATTGCAGACATGTATAACTGAGTACGGTCAACATTTGGGTAACCTTGGACACGCATAGTGTTTGTATCATTTCCGTTAGCATTGTACTTTTCGGATGAAGATGGGCCGACCATAATTGTCGTTCGGTTTTCAATCGTGTCACCTCTGACTCGGATAGAGGATCAACGCTGTACACTGGCAATGGTGCCGGAAGTAATTCCGACAAAGCCATCAGTCCCGGTACATAAGTACAGGGACCACTTAAAATGTGTTTAATCACTTCACCGATCATTTGGGTCCATAAACTTTTGTGTACCGATTCCGTATCGACTCCTTCGGTTGGCGATGGCTGCGTATAGGCGAGCAGTGTTTTGATAATTTCCATTTGAATGAATTCCGCATCGAATGTGACCGAATTTTTGTTAGTCACATAGCACATTAAATTGTATGTCTTTAGAAGATGTTCAATGGCGGTAAAGTCTTTGAATTGGGTGTTACGGCTTTGTATAACATAGGCGAGCATTTTTCGCAGTAGCTGTACAGTTGGCAGCAAAATTTGTGTCACTAGTACACCTTGATTTGAGGACAGCGTTGCTATATGCATACCGGGCTGCTCGAAATATGCATTAATTTTATCGAAAATCGATATCAATGTCGAAATGCCATCATTCGAATAGAATTGCAGTACAACAAATTTATATTTTAATTCTAAATATTCGGAGGCATTGTAATCGCCATGAAACGGTGATATGGCTAAATGATTGATAAGCCGTAAAACCATAATTAAATCACCCGGAAATGTTGTTATAAATTCAATGCTTCTCTTCAACATTTCACACAGTGGATTAATGTTGTCGTAAGCAAATACATTGGCGATGTCTAGTGGTTTCAAATAAATTGCCATCTCTTGCAGAATCATTGATATCGATGACTCATAGATTTCATTGTTTTTCACCAAATCCAACAGAATACTTCCGTGTTCTTCGAGATAATTTAAATCAAACGAATATCGTACGGTTAGATCGATTAAATCGATGGCATACCCAATGATTGGACTATTAAGTTTCAGTGTGGTTGAGGAATTTTGTCTGGTTGCTTCGATTTGTTTTTCTTTCTCAATTAACGTTATCAATACCAAAATATTATTTTCCATTCGTATTAAATTCGCCACATGTATTCGGGCCATTGGATTATTGGTTAAATTGTGAAGTTCCTGTAGTGTTTCCACTAAAACGTCCGAATCATATTTTGAATGGGCTATGACGTCCAAGCAATATTTTGATTTCATCTAAAAATTCGAGGTACATTAGTACGGGGACCTTAAAAAAATAACAAGCAACTTACCTTATAGGAAATCTCAATTCCTAATCGGTGATTTCGTGTTTCAACCGTTGGATAGGTTTCATCAGCTGTATCTGGATTTTCTTCTATTGGCGTCTCTAGCAGACACTTAACCAACACATTTGCCGTTGAAATGTTATACTTCAGCAAATCTATGCCGCTCGTATTATTCGCTAATGACGTCAGCAAATTAATACAAACACCAAATATACCCTCAGGCAGAGTGGCCTCATTCGATATCAAAATCATAAGAGATTGGAGCAAAGCGTTCGAACTAAAATAGGCGCAAAATGTAAAACCGACACCTTTAGCCGATGTTGAATCTTTGACAATTTCAAATTTCGACGCCACCGGCAAAAAACGTTTTGGTTGAGCATAACTCATTTCATCGTATGTGAACGCTTTGAGCACTTCTTCCAAACTGATTTTCAGTAAAATCAAATCAGCATCTTTATTTCGATAATCATAGTCAGAACTCATATAGAGATTTGTTACGATCTCTTTGATAACTTGGAGTGATTCGTACAAGGTTACTTTCTTCATTAACGATTTTAATGCAAACTTAGCCCTAGTCAGCGGATTATCCTGAATGGCCAGAATCAATTTTTGATATCCCGTTTCGATGCCTTCATTTAGAAAATAGTCGACGCCCAATTTTGAATCAAGACACGAATATATTGCTTTGATGAGCATCAATTTGATGGACAGTGCCATATATTTTTGATCATACAAATCGAACAACTCCTTGAATACGTCAATTTCTTCACGAAACAACAGAATATCCATCATCATATTGTGACAACAAATTAGTTCCGTTAGTCGTGCACCAATTTTGATATGACGAATTTTGTAGCCGGGCTGTGGATGTTGCATAGCACATTGAAAATCTAATCCGATTCGGATCCATAACACCAGCAAATCTAAGTGTTCTGACATTGCACATCCTAATATAGATGTACGCTTGGAATAGCTGAGATTGTGTACTAAATGAAGGACTTGAATAAGTTGTTCGGCCGAATGAACCCAGTGTTCTTTGGATTCCGCTGATAAAGCATCGAAATCCTCTTTTGTCGTAAAGTCATCTTTGATTTTGGTTTTTTGCAGAAATCTCAATAAAATCTCAAGTTCCCTTAGATCCCTATCATTTTCTATGTAACATTCCAGTGAACTAATGCCGGGCACAAATGTCTTTGTGGTCTCTTCGAATTCACCAAAATCATATTCCAAATCAAATTGTACCTCATTTTCGTCGCCAATTTCCTCATCACTTAAAATTGGTTCAAATGGTTCGCCCTGTGACAAGGCCTCATCATCAACGCATAACGGAGACTCAATATTGACATCTGGTGCCGGACTATTCGTTGATTTTAATCGATCCTCTGTCATGTGATCGATGACACGAATTGGTTGACCTTTTTCGTATTTATCGATTTTACCTTTAACGCTATCTTCGACCGTGGAGCCGGTAGGTGATGGCAACGGTTTGTCTGGTGTTCGTGGACGACGTGGCGAATTACTCGGTGGCGTCCGAGGACGTTTACATTCATGGTCTGTGTCCGGCGTTCGTCGGTCACGTTCTCTTGATTTTTCTTTTCGACTTCGATCATAGGAAATTGTACGACCATGACGTGAATGACGATATTCCGGGCTACGAGACCAATCGCGTTTTGTTCGACTAAAGTATTCACGATCCTTGCTCGTCGAACGTGAATAGCTACGACTTGATGTGTTTTTCTCAGGAGAACGTTCATTTTCTCGTTTTCTAGCCAGTTCCTCTCGTTCATCTCGATCCCAATCACTTTCACTGGATACACCTCTTTCTATACGACGCGTCGTCTCTCTGTGTATTGGAACATCTTTCTTTGCAACATCAATAGCCTCAAAAAATGTTTGCTGACCATACGTTTGACCATCATATTCTTCGATAAATGGTGGTGGTTCTCTTGGTTGCGACGGTGGCAATGGTGGCGGGGGCGGAGGTGGTTGTTGTTGTTGTTGAATTTCTTCTGGTTGCCATTCGGGTGGTGCATCAACTTGACTTTTATTATCATTTGTTGTTATTTGAACAGTAACGTTGGATGGTGCTGCAGGCGGTGGAATAACAGCAATAGGAACTGGTGGCGTTGGCACTTGTTCAGTAATGCCCTTGGTCAATGTTCCATATACAGCTAAGGTGATTGTTGTATACCAACCACGTAAAACTAGTCCATCGGTTGGAATTTGTCTGGATTCTTTGCAATCACACTCTAAGTTGATGCAATCATTTTGGTTATATTCAAAATCACCTAAGCATTCAAATGTCGAAGCACCCGGTTTGCCTAAATCGTTAACAAAAAACTCTATGTGAAATTTTGATGGATTCGTAGCGCCTAAGCGGACACCGCCCGGAAAATCGGCTTGAACTCGAGCTCCCAAAGGTATTATGCGTACTTCGGTGATATAGACGGGTTTTGGAAATTGAACTAAATCCAAATTCAAATCCTACACATCATAAATGATATATTTAAATGTTATAAAACTGTATTTAAAGTTACCTCATTAACTTCATGTGAAAATGTATCAAAAAACAACAATCCTGAAACTTCTTCTAAATTGTCTCCCATTATTCGGCCACAAATACGTTAAAAGTGAACAGAATATAATTATATTACTAAATATAAATAAATTCAGTTTTATTACATGATTTTTAAACTGTTAAATACAATAAAATCAGTAAAAATTCATTTTTTTAAAAAAAATTGCCAGAAATACACATTTTCATTTGCAAAATATTTTGACATTTCTCTAAATTCACCACTTCACCTCAGACGTGACTGGTTCACAAAAATCACAGTTTAAAAAAGCTCCGCTAATAATCCATATTAATGGCGCTGTTGCAATCCTTTTATTTATCGCGTTGAATGGTAATTTTATATATTTTTAGTTCATAAAGTCATTGATATGTTATTGTCAGGTAAATTTTGGACAATTAAAAATTGTTATTCTCCTTCTCCGTTTAAGTATCGAATATTATTTCTTGGATTCGGTAAGTGTATCTATTACTTTTATATCAGGTACCCAAATACATATTGCACATAATGCTTCATATCATATTTTACCGCTCAAAATGGTGTCACAAGTGAACTGCGTAGTGCGTTTTTTATTGCAATTAATTTTATTTAAAATAGTTATCACGTTTTAAACATTACCTACCTAGCCTAGGTAAGTAGAAAATAAATTAATTCTGTTAATATAAGCACTCTCAAAATAATTATGTAAAAGTGGTCAAATATGTGCAAGATAGGTACCCTCCCCCGGTCATCATTAGAAATCTTATATTTATCTACTGGAAATAACTATACGGGATAACGATGAAATCCACCACAATGTGGATTTTTTTTGGCTCCCACCACCCAACGTAAATTTTAAACAACAGCTAATAGAAATGACAACTCTTTCGGGAAAATGGCGCCATTCTAAGTACGTAAAATAGCAGTTTTGATCTGTTTTAGTGAATTTGGCTTAAGACAACGAGAAAATATGAGAGTTTATAGCTATTTATAATTAAGTTTTCAAAGGGAATCCAGTTACTTAGCGTCTTTCTGAAACCGATACTTTAGGAACAAAATTTAATTCGTAAGAATATGTACAGAAATTTAATGAATTTTAAATAT
This sequence comes from Platyura marginata, assembly GCA_026745375.1. Taxonomy (NCBI): domain Eukaryota; kingdom Metazoa; phylum Arthropoda; class Insecta; order Diptera; family Keroplatidae; genus Platyura; species Platyura marginata. The sequence goes on along the minus strand of JANSTT010024790.1, from coordinate 2,630 downwards.
GCAAAGATAAAATTAACCAGCAAAATAACTAACTTGTTGAATTACAGGTTTTCTATACAGAAAATTTTATATCAACAAGAAGAAAATGGTAGATAAATTACGAGGACACATTATGGAAACATCAATTAATTGTAATTCACTCCGTCCATCCGGTATCCTATAAAAAATGGATGGTTATCCGTGAGACAAAAAGAAAGCAAATTAATGATATTTAGTAGGTCAGTAATGAATCTCATTTTAATTTCTGACCTCATTCTTAATAATTTATTTGCCTGTTTTAGTTAAATTGAATATTTTAAAGAATCTTAATAAACTATGGAAGGAAGAATTGGTCCACTGATTTACTGAAATGTTACGGGTGAGTTTTTAAATAATCTTTTTAATTAGAATTAAGGTAAAATTTAAATTACTGAATACGTTTAGCGCAAATATATAGTATTATAACGAATTTTCGCGCTGGGAAAGCGGTCTTTAAATTAAAAAAAGGGGTTTACTGTGGCAAGATTCGTTCTTTTATTACGAAAAAAATCAAAACAAACTAAATTAACGTTAATAATTATAAAAAAAAGAAACACACTTGAGTGAATTAAGCATTTGTATTCGTATATGGCGAAGGGTCGTTTACCAATTAACTTTTAATCTTTTATAAAAACTTATACAATTTATTCGACACTGATTAAAACACTTTAACACACCATACTGCAAAACAACCAGCCAGCCAGAGAGCGGGTTCCAACCTTTCGCCTATTTATGCTTTTTCCCTCTCCATTTTGGCTATTTGGGTTTTGTCTGTTTGTGAGAATCTGGCTTTGCCTGGTATACTCTGTACACATAGTTGGTCCGTGTATGTAAAGTTAAATTAGTCTAAGCGACTTTCCGACAACAAATAAATAAAGTAAGACTAGTACTAATTCTATTATTATTATAATAGAATATAATAAAATAAAATATATGGGTCGTCGTTACAGTATATTTATAAGGTTTGAAAAAGGCTATTGAATGAGCTTACAATACAAAAATTATTCATTTACAATTTACAAAAAATTTCGGGTAAGAGAACCACCAGGTACCTAGCGAGAGATATAGGCTGCAACTCGTTCGTCCTCAGAAGACTACAGCTTTTTCATCTTGCGAATAATATTTTCCGGATTTAGCTAATCACCCCTGTATAGTTGAACTGTTTTTCTGTTCGTTTCAATTTTACTTCAATCCTCTCACTTTGCTCATGTTATTTCTCTATTTAATACATTTAAAAAAAAAATCCTTTTTTAACCTGAAAATATAACAAATATTTATGTAAATATATAACACTATAACAAGTAGGTGAACACATAAAAATCTAATCTAAACCATACAAAATGTATACCATCCAAGTCGAAAAAATCCAGAGTAGGTACACACGAACATAATTACCCATACTACCTACGACTTAGAATTTTCTTTGATAATAATAAGATAAGTAGCAACAAGTTACCTGTATATAATACAATTTATTTCACCTTGTGCGTTGTGTTCCTATTCAAGAGAATTTATTTCAAACAAACTACCATGCGGCATGGCTAATCCGTACACCTATCTATTAATAAACTGTTAGCTACACATATTTTTGAGTTCATTTTACAAAACTCAAATCAATTCATTTAAATATTGCGCCTATGAATGGAATAAATTACAACACACAACCAAACAAAGTAACTACACTCAAAAAAAAAAATACGCTTCATCAATTTCGCACACATAATACAATAAAATCGTATGATCCAGATTCCCAGATCATAATCTCTAGGATCCAACCAGTGAATAGATCCATCTCACGACATCTCTTTTTCCATAAGAATTTTATTTTTATTTTTTTTTTTTTGTATTTTTTCGGTTTTTTTTTTGTTGTGTTCTGTTGTTCCTAAATAAAGGCTAGGAGGAGGAATGATAGTCTGTGAAAAAACCCCACCAAGTTTGACCTGCGCTTTATGTGATGCGCATTTTGTACATTGCATTTAGCATTTTCATAGCAATGACGTTAGACAAACCGAGAACTGGATTACAAATAACTTGCTTTTGATATTATAATAAATATAATAAAATCGTTGGTTGGAGAGAAGACGAAGAAGAAGTGGAAAATCCAAAATCAAAATGAATTGTCCAGTACTCCAGTCGCTCTCGGAGCGTTGCCGTGAATGGATTTATAAAAAGTTGATGTGAATTGTGTGTAGGTGTGTAGATGTTTTCAAGTTGAAATTGTTCATATTACGAGTTAGTTGAGGAACGTGGATTACTTTTGTGTGTTTCTCCTGGACGACTTAAAGTAAATAATAAACGTGTTGTATGGCAAATAATTTTTTTTTTTTTTTTTTTTTTTTAAGTAATAATACAATTTACAGTTAGAGGCATATTTTTATTTTTTTTTTGCCATAACTGACAGAAAGAAGAATTTAAATATCAAAGGTGCTGTGAATTTAAAAAGTTTATAAAGCTAATAATAATGAACCCATGAAAGTGCTTATCAAAAAAGAAATTTTATTCGATTATCGTGAAGAAGTGGAATTTGTTGCAGACATAATTTACCTAGCGCGCCTTTTCTTTTTATCGTTTTTCTGAATATATACCTACATACGTACATATACATATATCGT
>JANSTT010024779.1:0-37112 GCA_026745375.1 Platyura marginata | reverse complement strand
TATATTTAGAGATACTCATTACTCAGCTTACTGGCTATAATTAAAAATCATAAAAGGAGTCTGCAAAAGTACGTAGAGTAATGTTTTATTAATTAGATTAGTCTGTGCAACAATGTAAGAAGGTTTTAATGTTGGTGAGTGTGAGTGTGTGTGTTTATGTGTGTTTTTAGAGATAAAAACAATTAAGTATCACTGATGATGAAGCAACATTTCTGGAATAATTATATGCTTACGTGAGACTAGGTGGCAAAAACGTTCTAATTAAAAAAAAAAGAAAAGTGAATGGCAGTAGATCAGTTCCGTTCTAAAAAGTGTTTTTATATGTAATTAAGTCAGAAAAAATGCACTACCGAATCTACAGTAAAATCTAACAAAACCAAAAACGCCACATCGTACGACTTGAATTGTCAGTCAATTTGGTTCTGTTACTTAAGATTTTGTATATGAAAGAGTTTTGATCTCAAAAGAAGGTAGATCAATCTTAAATAAATCGCAGTTTTTTCGAAAAGCAATATTTTCAATACTTTATTGAAGATTCCTCTTATGAAATGATCGGATATATTATTAAAATTAGGCTTAATTTTACTTTAAACTCACATATGTTCAAATTGAAGAAGAATTTTTTTGTCATAAAAACGTTTTGGTAATTTTCGCCGAATTTCTGGTTCCCTCTACCTTTTAAATACATACAGTCAAAGGCATCAAGATTGTTCTCACAAAACTGAAAGAAAGAAGAACACGCGTGACTTTATTTATGTTGCATGGTTTTGCAATGGTGTTATAGCCCCCCGTTTACAATGTCTGCATACCAAGACGAACCGAATACAAGAAGATATACAATAAAATTGCATAACATAAAAAGATAAGCGGAATTGCATTCCAAAATTTAATATGAGCTATTTGGTGGAAAGAAATTGTTACCAACAAATATATATATACATATAGTATATAAAAAAAAATCTCTCAAGTGTATTGGAACAGAGGGATTTGTTTAACCATAATTACAATCTGGGGAGGCTTGTTTTATATGTGTAGGTAGATAATAATGAAATGCTCTCTCCCTGCCATTTTCATTTTTGTTAGTGAAAATCCTTTTAAATTTTAAATATCAAATTAAATTCCCACGATAAAAGAGGGCCGGTCGGTGACTTGGTTTTTGGTTTAAGTAAAATCGATATCGATATTATGTTCTTTAGCATGAATATATATTGTATAGCTACAACGTGTTTTTTTTTCAAACCATAAATTAGAAATTAAAAATAAATTACTTTTGGTGCTGTGGTGCTTATCACACTTTAATAAAGAAAATAGTTTTTAAAATAAATTTTATGATTTTTATCACCCAGAATTTATTTATATATTTTTTTAGTTAATAAGGATAAGGTTAAAAATAATAAAAATAAAAATTTCCCTAAGAAAAGACGAAAAATTCGAAAAAAATTCCATAAAATATTTTGCTTGGCATTTATTTTTTAGGCGCCAAATCAGAAATGATCAGTGTCAAGATAAAATTTTGGTAAATGCCTTGAGAACAATAGTTTACGTCTCAAAAAACGTGCTGGGTTTCACTCGAACAATATACAAATGTTTATAAGAGATAACAATAATATAATTTCTTTATTATACCAACTAACCAAACAGGTAGGTATAATTCCAGTGAAATAGATCGTCATTGTAATTTAATAAGATCATTTACTATAAATCAAGCGGTTTAATTTTTTGTTGTTGACTGATCATCATTTAACAAAAGGTTACCTTGAATAAATACTTCTAATTCGAACTGTGGGCATAGCATAAAAAGAGCAAAAATATGTTGGAATATAACAATATTGAGAAGGTTTGATCACTGATCAAAGGCTGATTATAGCTAGATTTCGTCTATATCTCAAACTGATTATTGATTTAGGAGGTTGTTATCTTGAATCGCAAATAATCATCGAAAACACAGTGGCGTACCCATCAATAGGGTAGTCCAGTGTTGAACTTCTATTACAAAAAAAAATCTTTTCTTTCTTCGGAAGGTAAATAAAGCTATTACTTCTATTATGCACATGATTATACATCCTTTAATTATCAAAATAACTTAATACAAAAAAAAGACTCCACACATTCTCATAACATGAATCAATCATTAATCAGGATGACAATATTTTGTATGGAAAAACTGAAAGTATTTGAATTCTTGGCTTGTAAACGATCGCTTTGTAAAAAATGTTTTTGTTTCAACAAAAAAACAAAGATGAACAAAGAAAGTGAAAAGAATAATTAGCAAAAATGTTAAGTTTACGTGAAAAAAACCGGCAAGGATTAGATTGTAACTCAAATGATCAACAATCAATAACAAACTAAAAATTTTCGAGTAAATGAATACAAAAAAAAATAAGAGAATTCACCTTCCTTGGTGAAGAAGAAGATTCGTTTCTTTTAAATGTTTTAAAAATATTTTCAATATGTACAACATGTGAATTTAAAAATGTTAACATACCAATATATTGCAATATAGGGAGTTTGTTCAAGTGTTACATTCCATTCATTTACTGTCAGTCAATAGATGTTTAATTTTTATTTTTTTTTTAGTTGCAAAACCTTCCGAGACATAAATGAATCTATATTATTATTTATACTCATAATGGTTACAATACATTACATTATGTACATACATAAATCCACAAATATGCCATTCGAAATTAAAGAAATCTCAACAAAAGGCGACATTACTTCATTATAAAAATTGTATATTATGCTGAATGTGGTTTTTCCTTACGAAGAACACACCAAGTCAAAATAATAAAAACAAACAATTTTATGATTGCACACATCATACATTACACATTTCTTCATGAAGTCAGAGAGCCTTTTAGCAGCTGAATCTTATTTTAATTTTATTTTTTATATATATATGCATACATACATAATATATATATTTTCTTTTGCTAGTTGTTGTTGTATACCTTTGCAACAATTTATGTTTTAATACTGCATTATTATACATGCATGCAATACACACATATGTACATATATACGGAATGGCCACTGGCAAAGAATTGTAAAATTCTTTTTTATTACAGTGATATTAATATTAATTTTACGAACAAAATGTAATTACTGAAGTAATTAACTCGACGAGAAGATATTCAAAATGTTCAAGAAATGTGTCACGTATAAATATTGGAGGATGATCATTAAACCACTTGAACCTATGGAAGGTACGTCCCTGAAAATGGATTTCCGGTGTGTGTGGTATGCAAACTGAAAGTACACAGTTTGTATGCGTATATTTATTATTAAATAAGAACAAGAATAAGAAAAAAAAAATAAAACAAAATTCTCAACTAATGTGATATTAATGTTCTTATATGGGAGGATTACATACATTTTGGTTTCGCATATAATATGACATCATCGCGAATTATGTCGCGACGTCTCCAAAAAGCAAAATGTCGTGCAATGAATGAATATTAAAAGTAATAACAGCTGGACAAAATTGTTTTATTGTAAATATTACATAGCGCCAATGGAAATTTCATTCATGTATACGAATGAATATATTTAAAATGAATTTATGACATGTTTAGTGTGCAAAAAATATTTTGTTGTTGTTGTTTTTTTTTTGCCATACCCAAGCAAGAGATGATTAGGTTTCACGGTATGTGCAGAAAAAATACCATGATATTACACGAACGAGATGAAATGACAGTAGGGAAAATTATTATGTCTACTAATTGGACAAAACAAAATTCTTAAAAAAAAAAGTCGAAATAGTCCTTAAATTGCCAGAGATTATTTGATAATTAATTGCAAATTAATTATACATAGATTATAGATCTGCTTCTCAAATGAAGTCATATTTGTAGAGAAATAGAAGCTAACTTGAAAAATGTTGCAAACTGTAAAAACGCCCTGCAAGACTAATCAGTATTGCTCTACCGATATGCGTTGCTGGAAAATGAAGGATTTGGACATTCACATTCACCAAATGAAATTGTTCCAGAAAAAGTAAAGAATATCTACCAAATAAAGAATTGTATGTAGGATCAGCTTCCTAAATTGTATAGTCAATCAGAAGTTTCTTCACCAAAGATTCGGAGTTTCTGGTTTTTTTTTTCTTTTTTGTTAGAAACTAAATCTCAAGTACAAATAAACAAATTAAAAATTAAAAATTAGAGGATTTTGTTAAAGATCCTTTGAGAAATTGTTTGTGCCGCTTAAGGCTATTACATTTACCACAGAATGACAAAAAGAAGCAAGAAAAAACAATAAAGATGGAAGAAAGTAGAATAACGAAGCAAGAAACTAAAATCCTTCTCAATTTGTTACTGATTCAAGAAAAAATGGCCAATGGAAACCGTGGATTAATGTATACAAGTAGTTAGTTCATATTAACCCACCCTCTCTATGAATAATAAAAAAATAACACTGGTCGACATAGTTTGAAAACTTTTCAATGGCTGCATTTAATTAGTTTTTCCTCAATATATTCATTTCCAAAGGAACATTTTTCAGTTCATACAATTCAAAAAGTAAGAAACATACATGCTGGCGATAACAATAAAATCAATTTCATTAACATTTCTTTAGACATAGAATATTTCGTAACAGTGAAAAAAGCTTTTGTTAGAGCTTTTTATTTGTATTTACGAAAATATTTTCTTTTTTTTTTTAAATCGGAAAAGAAACATATTCGTACACAAGATGACAGAACATTATATAGTGAAGAAAGGTTTTATACTTGGAATAGTTTATTAAGAGTACTCGTCTTCGACCGTGCTAATTGTCATTCTAACAAAATGTAACATTTACAGTAGATACCTAAATACCTCAAAGTTTTCAAAGCATTTCACGATTTAGAATAAATGTAGACAGCCAAATAAGTCCTTTTTAAAACATGCCCAACTTACGATAGTAATGAATTTATTTAGGACCACGATTGCAGTGCACCATTTGTACCCCTAGAAATATCGGCTCCGCATACAAAATCCCATTAAAATTTTTTTTTTTTTTGCATATTTCATAACTTTTATTGAGAAATGACCTAAAAACAATCAATTAAATTGATGTTTCAAAATTTGCATTAACCGAACTGTAGAATATTGATGAAAATTTTTCTTTCAGATATTGAACTTTCAAGTGGATTATTTTCCAAAAAATCTGTATGGGTATCATACATACAAAATGTCTGTAAGTAGATACCTTCCTTCTTAGGTAGTTGTAGTAACTATACATTATCGAAATACAATCAATTACATGCAAAGTAAATTTAAATCGCATCGTGTTAAGTTGATGATCTCGTCAATAGTATCGTCAAATTCAGTTAAACGCGAGCTCTGCAGTGCAGTGGTCGGTTTTGTGTATTTTTCTTTTTTTTTTTAAATATTATTTTTATATTTTTATTTTACTGGTGAAATTATTACATAATTTCTTAAAGAGTTATTTCAATTTATTTCTATAACAAAAAAAAAGGTTTAGTTTTAAACAAAAATAAAAAAATGCCTAAATGTAAATTGTAAGTATAGAAAATTTTTAATTTCAATTTTATCGATTTATGCGATTCAAACAATAAACTCTATCTATTTTTAATGTTAGAACAAAAAAAACGGTTATTAGAGTTTTGTTTGGTGCATGATTATTGTTTGTACAATGTACACTGTTAAAAATGTTGTTAATCATAATTTGAACGGTTCAGAAAAATTAAATCAAGGCCATTTTAGACAGTAGACAGGATTATTGCGCCATTTTTATTATTTTTTTTATCAAATTAATTTAACTGGTACAATTTTAAGATTTATATTAGGTAATGAGAAATTTTTTTGAAACGAAAGTATGAATTAAATATTTTAAAAAAAACATGTAGGTACATGCCCTGTTAAAAAAAGAAATTGAGAATCTCATAGCCATACAAACTATACATAAGCACATTCGTACATATGTATTTAATTACAAGTTGATTTAAAAAAAAACATTTTCAAGCCATTTTCAAAATTCTTCGCATCACCTTGCCAATATTCTAATATCTTTATTTAAACTTAACAATTGACAATGCAGAGCTTGTTGAAAAATAAATAATGGTATTTTAATGGTTTTTTTTTTTTTTGCTTGCTATAGATTTACAGTACGGTACAAAAAATTAGGTTAGACAATATTTTTTCTATTTTTCATTCCCAAATAAATTTTTTTTTTGTATTTTGAAAGCTCATGAAAATTATTAAAAAAACGTTTCCCTTCTAAGAATTTCGTAACTTAGTTGATTGAAAAATTACCACCAAGGATGATAAGTTAAAAACAATTTTACCGTAAATAAACATTTTTATTTTGTGCAATAAAAATAATTTTTCTTTAATTAAATTGTTTGCGTCTCTGAAAGCTTCTTTCTTTCATTTAGGAAATAAGGGAATATATTTTTTGTTTTGCAAAAGTTTTTAAAATTTTTGAATATAATATTGCTGACATATTCTTATGTATTTATTTTGCTAAAATATTGGGGAAATAATTTAAACTTAAATTCCTTCTCCATTCAAAATTATCACGCTTCGTCATTGCTACATATCCCCCCCTTATAAGTATTTTTAATTTTCAAAATCTCTATTATTAAATAAATATGTAACTAAAGAAGAAGAAATATTATTACGTAATCATTTAGGTATGTAAATAAGAAGCTTAAAGTCTTAACCTATAATTCAAGCACGTCCCATCAGACTAATAGTCTGGTCTGAACACTCTCAAGTCTACAACAACAATTGTTTAAGCATACTAGTCATCCTATATCAGCAAAAGTACGAAATTAACTCAACGTAATTGCATTTATGATTATGAAAGTAGATAATGATCTGCAAAGTTTCAGCTGATCGTAGTTCACAACTGCGGTGACGCGATTTACTGAATATGACGTTTATTGCTTGACAACAAATTTTATCTTATCAAATTAATGAATCGACGTTAATTACTTTTATGATTGATACCCGACAGTGGTGAAGCGTGAATAATTCTTCAGGGTAGACAATTGTTTATTAGCATTTTATATGGTATGTGACTGAAATAGGAAAAACTATTGGGATTCCGAAAACTGTTTTTATACCCGTATGAGTAGGGAAGGGTAGGAGAAGGGTATTTTAGTGTAGAAGCCGTGTAGCTTTACTTAGCAGCCTTTTTTACTAATTTTCTTATCGGATCTTTGAAAAAATAAATTTTACTAATTTTGAAAAAATTAAAAATAGTAGATAGGTATGGTAAAATAAAAACCATAAATAATAGTGAATAATTGGCGGAATAAATTCCATTGTTCATCCGAATTTCAACACAATAAATTACTATCTCACTAGATACAAATTTTTGATGGTATACCGAAAAATAATATATTTTGAAAAATTACCTTTGTTATTACATAAATTTTAAAAATAAACATAAACAACGACTGTAATAATATTGACTTAGTAATACATATGTATTGAATATGTATTTTGTATTTGAATCTGAACTTTGGTTATCCGGAGAAAAATCCAAATAAAATTAGCATGATGATGATGATGTTTATATGTATATACATACATTAAGAGACGTTTCAATGATCTTTGCCACACATTATCATTAGGTAAAATCTACTCTATTTATGGGTAACAATAAGAACACGTAGGAAGCAAATTATGTATACATATATAACGTATTTGGTTGTCTATCTAAAGAACAACAAACTATAATCGCTTGGGAAAATATCTTGTGGAATATAGAATGACTCAAAGCGAAAACAAAGATTCAATATTGTCGCGAGTCTGCCGTAATGAACAAATCATAAGCCTTTGATATATTTGCTGAACGTCCTTACGTTTTTTTAAAATAAAACTGATGAAATGCACGTTTTGAAATCCTAAGGTTGTGATGTCGAAACGTTTTCACTTTCGTTAGGTAATTCATACTAGGACCTCTGGTGCTGATCCCCGACAAAATATATAGTTCAATACCTACTTAAGCGCTTTCTAGTGAGCGTACTTCCGGGTTACTTAAATAAAACTAGTATGTATTTTTTCGAGGACAGCTGGTTCGAATTCAACATTTTAGAATGGATATTTTTCGAATAAATAATTTCAATTGTGTACATTAAAAATTCTACTAAATTAATGATAAAATTGTTATAAAACATTGTTGTAGATAAGTAAATAATCTCATAACCTTTGAACTAACATCACTAGGCTGCTAATTAATAATAATAAATCGCGCATCGCTTATCTATTTGGACCATACCACAGTATAATTGTATTTTTATGAACATTCATAATCTACAAATAACTGGTTTCCAATATTTATCTAAAAGCTATTCAAGTGCCACATTAAAACAAATTACCTTGCAGCAAAATAATGACGGTCATTGATAAACATTAAATATCTTAAAACATACAAAGATGTGAAGACCTCCTGACATAATATGTACTGTTTGAGTTAATCTTTTAAATTATATGTGTCAACAATAAAAAGTATGAGTACAAACAAAAAAATACCGAACTTTTAACATTTAACTTTAAAACCAAAAAAATATATTCAAAAATCAAAATATTAGCTTAAAAGCAAAAACAAAAAACGCTAAGATGACAACAAGTTGTTTAATGGTAATTTTGTGTTAATTAAGAAACAAAGTAAATATAAAAGAAAAATTACATTATATGGTACTACTTGTATGTTACAAATTATTACTAGACGATAGACAGTATAGACTTGTTATAGGTTCTTTTATTATAGGTAGGACCGAAATATTTGTGTACCAGGAGGTGATTTCTTAATAGATCTGTAAGGAACACCTTCTCTTCGGTCATTTTATTTTTCCCCACCAGTTTAATTGACAAAAAAAATGCTAAAAGGCTGAATTATATGCAATAAAACTCCATTTATCTCATTTCAGAAATACAGTACAACATAAATCTGCAACAAAACAGAGCAGCACAATCGAAAGTATTTTCGATAAAATTGCAATGATAGCCGATGTCGGACTAGTTTTATTCTTTTGTTTTTATTTTATACTCGAATCCATCTATCGAAAAATATTTCCGGCTGAAGAAACAAATGTCTCAAAGGAAATTGTGTTGGTAATGTGTAATGAATAATTTAGTTGAGAGTTTTCCAAATAATCAAATTTATAGATAACCGGAACAGGACATGGTATTGGAAGGGAATTAGCTCTAAAATATGCTGGATTAGGATCAACCGTTATTGGAATCGATATAAATGATGAAAACAATTTTGAAATTGCCAAAGAAATTAAACAAAGGGGTGGCAAATTTGTTCCTTATTCGTAAGTTATCCCAATTGGAGGACAAAAATGTGACATGCTGACATTAAATTCTTCTCCTATACAGTTGTGATGTAACGAATCGTGATGCAGTTTTTGGATTGGTAGAAAAAGTCAAAGATGAAGTGGGATCGGTATCGATTTTAGTGAATAATGCCGGAATAATGCCAGCTCATTCGGTTATGCGTCAAACGGAAGTCGAAATAAGAAAAACATTTGACGTCAATATTCTGGCACATTTTTGGGTTTGTCATTAATTTGTCGCATTAGCAATAATAAAAAAAAACTTCATTACAATGTATCTGATTAAGCTATTCCAAGCGTTCCTGCCGGACATGATCAAGAAGAATCACGGTCACATTGTTGCCATATCATCGGTTGCTGGTTTGTTTGGCGTTCGAAATATTGTACCGTACTGTGGCACAAAATTTGCCGTTAAAGGAATTATGGAAGGATTAGCGGATGAACTAAGAAGTGAAAATGTCAAATCACAAGTAATGAACATTACTGACAGTTTTAATTCGTGACTCAAACCATATAACTTTTCAATTTCCCTCCTCCCATCATTTTAGATAAAATTCACAACTGTCTATCCATATATGGTGGACACTGGATTGGTGAAACATCCCCGAATTAAATTCACCAACATTATGCGATTGCTTACGCCCGAAGAATTGGCAGCGTCTATTGTTGTGGCACAACGAAAAGGAATTGAGAATTTAACGGTACCATCGTATTGGTTGTACATAGCCAGCTATACGAGGTTGGTATATTTGAAGATTGAGAGTAATAAATTTTTTTGTAATTCTCCTCTTGGCTCTTTTCAGGTTATTTCCACAGAAATGTATACAGTTGCTTAATGATTTTTTGGATAATGGTATCGGCAGTGATTTGTAAATTATTTTTATTTTTTTATGTAAACTTTAAAATAATTTTGAATTTAAATTAAAAAATTTGTTATTTATTGAGAAAAGAAAATTTTTGTTATTTGTGTATTGATAACAAATTATGAGATTTTCGTAATGTAGGATGGCTTGACAGAATTAATTGTAAGTGAACCAATTTTAGTGGAGAAGTGTTGGATGGCAGTGCAGAAACTGACTCGGAAGCCAGAGTAAGATTCTATACCTGTATTTTAACCGATTTTCTTTTTACCCAAAATACGCTAAAATACCCAAAATAAGGTAAGGCACAAAGAGAAAGTGGCAAGTGCCACGAGCGACAATCTGAATTACTAAAGTAGAATGATAAAGATTGGCACAGATGATGATAATGATGTGATAATGAGCATAACATATGTGATAAAAAACATAACTAAAATAATAGCATCCTAGAAAGGAGTAGTACATTTTAAAAAAATATTTAAATTTTAATATCAGAGAATGAACGCATCTTGTCAAGGAACATTTTGAAACTCTGAATTATTTTGAAATATTTGGAAGTAAATTGTTTAAGTTTTCGATAAAAATATAATTTGAATGAAAATTGAATTAAAAAAACAGTACTCACCAGAGAAGTCTGAATCATAAATGTTTCCATCATCACAATTCTGGGATATCTCATAAATTCAATGAAGGATTTACAGGAAAAGGCTTTTGTAATAACAGGTTCTCCAAACAATTCAAACTTCCTGTGTAGAATCTATGTATTTATTCGCTTCTTATACTTTTGACCAGCTTTAGTTCGGGCAACACTTTCATTCTAATTATTTTCGATTTCATACCCATAAACTTGCGTAGTTCCATTGGTATATTAATTGTTCCATCGTTATTCTTAAAGGAGAAGCAAATGTCAAAAATTGTATTACAAATGTCTTTCTCCGTTAATTACTTGATTATTTTCTAAAATAGCAATAAGCATACGAGGAACAGCACAGGCGGTACCATTAACTGTATGAGCATATGAAACTCTACCATCTATGTCTTCGCTCTGTATATTCAGTCGCCTTGCTTGATAGTCTGTACAATTACTACAACTGGATATTTCTCCATAATCAGAATTCCCAGGTATCCATGCTTCAATGTCATACTTTCTGAAAGGGCAAAAAAAAAACCAAAAAATTTTATTCGGAAAATGACAACGAAAAATTTAAATTTCACACCTATAAGCCGGTGCTCCCAGTTCACATGGTGGCATATCTAATAGTTTAAAATGAAGTCCCAATTGGGAAAATAGTTCAATTTCAATGTCTTTGAAATGTTCCAACATTTCGTCACTTTGATCTGGTGAACATACGGAGAACATTTCAACTTTGGTAAAATTGTGCACACGATAAATTCCACGTTCTTCCTGTAGACCAGATATTTCAGCTCGAAAGCATCGACTAACTGCCATTACTTTGATGGGCATCTGTTTTGTTGCTAGACTTTTATCAGAAAAATATCCAGCCAAAGCCATTTCAGAGGTACCAGATAGACATAGATTGGTTGGTGATATTTTGTAGACCTGAGTTGGTTTTGAATTTTTTTTTGTTTATTTATTTAAAAAAACAATTCAACTCCTACTAGAGGTCTGAATGGTCTTCCCACATTAATGACAAAGAGAAAAAAATATTTCCTAAACAATTAATAAGACTCCACCATATTTAACTATCCTCCTTGTTTATTAGGTCTATTCACTTCAAAAAATATCCAATTGGCCAGATACGAGATGATTTTGGCGGAAATACTTCATCAAAAATTAAAGCTCCACCTTACGATGATAATACTTCTTAAAACTAAAATCAAATTGAAGAGATATTAGCAGAGTTGGAAGAATATCGATGAGAATATACACCGTTCCAAAAGGTTAAACAAAATAAATAAATTTTTCCAAAAATAATTCCTTGAGATTCTAGAAAATATTCCAACAAAAGATAATACAAATAAACGACTCACCTGTTCCCTTTCACCTGATGTATTCATGCCACATCCTTCAATAATATCAGCTGGCAAAAAATCCGGTACTGCCATCAATCGAAAATTATGTTTTAACAGTTTTTGGACTGTAAACTGAATGAGTGCCTGTTCCTAAAATAAAAACAAATCCTCAAGACTATATTCAATTGTCCAGATATTCCAATTTTACCAATTCTACTAAGTCATTCAGAAGATAATAGGATCTTTGTCCGCTAAAGTTGCCTAGATGTTCAGTGCGTAGAATATTTAATTCTTTGCACAAACTGGCAAAGGATTTTGGTTCAAATGAAAATTGTGGTTTCGTCCCATACATTGCGACAATTTTCGGCACTTCACCTAAGTCTTTGACATCTGGATGTGTAAAATTGGGTAATTTTAGCATTTCTTCTTCGATTTGTTGAGTAATTTCAGATTTGTCTCTAGGATTGTTGGCGTTTGTTAGCTTATCCAAAAGTTGATGGATTATTGTGATGTCACCAGTGCATTTTCGATTGACAATGTTATTTTTTATTTCATTGATGTTTAAATTGCTAATTATAAAAGAATTACTAAACTCTGTAACCGCCATTTTATAGACGCTCTTGAATTTCATCAAATCTTTGAGGTTATGGTACATTTTTTGGCCAAATAGAGTTGATGTTAATAAATGCATTGTTTGGCAACTGTATTATTAAATCAATTAATCACTTTGTTAAAATTAAATCAATTTTGTAATAACACTTTAGAAATAAATATTAAATTCTTAAATTTCTATTATTTTATCTGCGCTTCGCTTCCTACACAAAGATTGAACAAATAAGTACTAAAAACAGAGTACATTAGTACATTTTCAACAGCTCTTCTTTTACACCTTTTAGCTTACAACACCTTTGCTATCGCATTTGTTTAAAGACAAACGACATAACCTTAAAAAATTCAAAATGGATGATTTAAAATTGGTATTTCTCTGTTTAATATTTCTTTTTAATAACTCTTTTATCAGGTATTAGATAATTAGATATATTTAGTGAATATTTCAATTTTTTTTTTATCAAAATTAATTAATTCTAGTGCAATACCAAAGTCAGGATGTGAAAGTTTTCGCAGTAGATTCCAACAACAAAATGAAATATTTACAAAATGTGTAATTGACCATAGTGTCCCCGTTAATTATTGCCTAGGATGCATTACTCAGTATGTAGATATGCAAAGACAATACGATAACTTATACAATGGAACCGACACAGATGATGTTCCCTGCAAACAGAAATACTTTGACATAGACATGCTAAACTTAATTCAAGCCGTTGATCGGAATTCAGTTGGTCTATGGAATTCCGGTTCATGTTCCAGTATGTTTTCAATATTATTGCGTTGATATCACAAACATAATATATTTCAGATTGCTTTAATTGGAAAGATCCAAATATTCCTTACAAAACCAATCTCACAATACATTTTTTCGACTTACATGAATTGTACACCAACTGTACTGTTGATTCCAATCCAGATAATGTGTGCGAAGTTTGTTTACAGCCGTATAAAGATCTCAATAAAAACTATAACGACATAAAAATAGATGTCCAAGATAAAATTTGTTTCGATATTGTTGATACCGTAAACAGAAACTACAGATGTGCTGTATCCTTAATGTATACTAATGGGATGTTCAATTTTCAGATGAACAAAACTCAAAATGATTGGAAAACTACACATAACTGTACAGCAGATCCTCAACCAAAACCTAAATCAAAACTATCCTTGATCGCTATGAGTTTATCCATCAGTTTGTTGGTGTTGGTGTTTTTTTTGGCCGTGTTTCTTTATATACGACGGAGGAGAACCGAGTATGTTATAATATCAGAGACAGGTAAGATTTTTTCGGAGTATGAACTTAAAGTAACACCTGCCAAATCTCTCAAATGTTCCGTTTTTTTTTTTTAGATGAAGAAGTTTCTACAGCAAATCCATCAAGCTCCGCTAATCACCAAACATAACAAAAGAATAACTGAAATGTATTATCGATAGTTCTTAAGAAAAGAAGACAAATTTAAAGACAGAAAGAAAATGTTGAAAGAAGATTATAAAATTCTAAATAATAAATACATTTCCATCTAGAGATAAGAATGAGTAGGAGTTTTATCAAATGAAACAACATTTCGCCGAAGATCGTTCAGAAAAATTTGGATTCTGGTGCATCCTCTTTAATGATTCCATTGCAGTTCTTGCAATTCCGAATCAATTTAATCTGAGCACTACTTTTGTTTACTTAAGGGCCGACATTTTTTTTTTTATTTCTCATTCTCAATATTTCTCATTTGTTGTTGTCCCGACCTACACAAGAGTTGCACACTAGAAATCGAAAATCTGGCATCTCTATCCAATTAATAGTTAATAGTTGAACTGACTATACGCAAACATTTGTTTTGTTACTATGGACATTATTGATTAAACATAATACTCTTTCTTCTTGGTTTTGGCTAAACGAATCATCCGCATTTCTTCAGAAAAAATGACTATGAATCCAATAAGCAAAACCGGACTAATTGCTAGTCCAAAAAAGCACATTAAACGAATAAAACCGCAGGTATTTTTATTGAAATTACTTTTATAGCTAATAAAATGTCGATCCATTAGTTCCTTGATCCCTTAAATCTCTCCAAATGTGCCTTGGCAAGATCTGTCCAATTTTCCCTTCGGCCATTTAGTGGCCTATTCAATCCATACTCAAAAGGATGTTCAATACTGTGCAATCATCCCGGTCCGAATGAGGTGAAAAATGTCGTAAAACAAGCAAAGGAGTCCTGGATAAATGATGGCAAAGTACCGGGTCGCCGAGACGAACTATATGATCGACGGGCAGACAATGACATAAATGAGCACATACCAGAGGAATTTTTCAAACGGTACACTGGATCAGATTCACGACCTCTAACGCCAACACCAACAGTAGCCAGTGGACGCACAAGAACCAGTACCGGATCCCATATCAATGTTCGACGATGCTTTACACCAGATCCAATAAATAGCTGTGCCAACGAACGGAAACAGCTTATTCTGGATTTAAGGTAATTTGGGAAATTTCCACATTTTTAGATCTCGTCAGATTTGAATTGATTTTTCTCTAGACGAAGTCACAGTCAGGAGACATTGTTTTGGAATGCATCATCTGAAATTTCGGCGGGTCTACAAGGGAAAGATGCAAATTCAAAGGGAAATCAATCAGCTTCTCAGAAAAATATGCGCCTTTGCGAACAGGAAGCACTGAGAAAATCTGCAGAAAAGGTAACGGTATAATTATATAGAACTGTGTGGCACTGTACATATGCCACTGATGTGATTACGTTGTACTTTCCAAGTAATTCCGAGTATTTTCGCGTGATTCCGATGTAATTCTATGTAATTTTGACTAAATACTCTCCGCTTGGGAAGTTCCAATTTCGCTATAAACTTTAGTTCAATAAAGAGACTCTAAATCCGAATTACGGATGTGATCCAGTTAGACTAATTAATTATTTACCAACCAATGAACAGAAAGCTCAACAAATGAAATTGGACGAAAACAAAGTGGCTGCCATTGTCTGCATAAATGACAAAGAAGAACAGGAAGATGAAGAAGACGGACCACGTCGGCGTGGAAAAAAGCGAAAGAAAAGCAAAGTGGCGCCGGTAACGACATTCCAAGTAAATCAAGAACCTGAAACGCAAATAGCGACTCTTGGCCCGGATTCACCGAATCCAAGTACCCGCCCATCATTAATTCCAAATGACAATACCATGCCGCGGTTGTCGATGATGGTAACCGACAATCCAATTGGCATTCCGGAAAGTTGTCTTAAATCCAGTTTTATCACCGAAGATGCACTGAAGTTTTTAAGGCGTGGCCTAAATATCGATGTTGTTGAGAATGCATTTGAGAGATATGTAAGTTTTATGCTGAGATTATCCAATTTGTTCTAATTGTATAATTTTGCAGATGAATAAAGCTCTACAGGAAGCACTCCGAACAATACCGCCGGAACAAATAAATGCGGAAAGTGAAGCGTTAAGAAAGATCAAAGAAACCCTTACGATTTGTGATGTTGACAACGAAAAATGGTTGACAATGCCCAGAAAGTATACGAGAAATTCAGCCCGATTTGGATTGCCAATTAATACTTTGCAATTGGCCAGTAAGTCTCTTTTTTTATTTGAAATATTTGGAAGTAACAATCTAAAAAATGTTTGGCAGCAATGACACCCTTTGAATATGTTAGCAAACATGTCTGGATATCAGATTATCGGAAGCAACTCTATCGATATGTATTCTCAAAATATTTACCAGAGATTAGTGACGAAAATACCACATCGAACCGGAACGACAATAATGATATTGATCCCAAAATGAGAACGCAGATAAAAGAACGAACAATATCGTTTGGAGATTTTAATGATGCTCTGAAAACTGTTCTCGGTTTTCATGGTACGGATGACAAAGTTCAAGAAATCCGGCACATATTGCATTTAAATGGCGATGCTCACGCTGAACTAAATTATCGATCATGGTGTGGCATTGTTGCTTTTGCAGAGAGATACCTAAATCAATTGTCATTCGAAGATGATCGGGTAGATGAGGTAAGGTCAAGTTCTTATTGTTGTTTAAAGGAATTTATGTGATCTTATATGATTATAGGTAGAAACTGTTGATTTTGAATCGTTGGAAAGGAAGTTTTCATATGTTGATGTTCCTCTGCCGTTAAAAACTGTTCTCAACCTAATTAAAAATAATGAAAAAAATTGAATTGACCACACGCACACACACACTAACACACTCTGTAAAACATTCATTAAAGATTCCCACAGACAAGAGTGGAACCTAAAATGTATTTTTATTAACCGCAGACACAATTGATCTAAGTATCTCTCAGGATAATTTATTTAAAATTATTATATTATTATAATATCTACAACCTTGGTGTTGAATGGTTACAGTTAGGCCTGCCAATCAATTGGCAACAATTTCATCTACTATGGAGACATCTATAGATCTATTAACATAATGCGGTGGTAGGTTCATTTATTTTATATATATGATGTCATAATATTCGCCCATTTTATTTGGATACTTGTAACACCATCCTTCTTCATTCACCTCAACACCAATATCCTTATTACGTCACAAATTCAAAATGACGGTTTATGTAACCATAGATATAAGGGCCATCCATAAATTCAATTAGAAGAGAACGATTATGAGTGTAGAGAAAAAAAAGTTTAAAATCAAACACACAATTTACTGGTACATCTTTTTCTGTCATACCCCCTTCTCCATTTACTGATACTTATGATAATAGTTAGTCACACTGTCAGTGCATAATACGATATGTTTATTTCTAGTAGCAAAATGGTTGTTACACCACTCTCTCGTATAACTAACGGAATTCTCTTTACAATTCATAATCGCTTAAGTTAAAATGAAAAAAAAAGAAAACAAAAAAAATGTTAAAAACTTACGACTAGAGACGAGTTGATGGCGATGTTTTTAAAAATATTTTCAAAAATTTGTTCGTTGAATTGATTGCTTCACATTGATAAAATTTGATTAATGCACTCCTATTCTATCAAAATTATCAAGAGCCGTTTTGTTGACAAATCCAAATTCCCATTTCATATTTTCATTTTCCGGATCACATTTATTGACAAATAGACTACGAGATTTGGGATCACAGTCCAAACATCGATCGTTATGTCCTTGCATTAACCATTTTCTATGCTAAAATTAAAAAAAAAAAATACTAAATCCATTCGAAAATAAATAATCATCATCATAACACATACGTAATCATATCGCCACAGTTGATTACCCTGCTGACCATGACAATCGTACAGAATTACTTTTGCGTCTCTTTCGCTGCTCGGCATATCCCAACAAATTGATTTGCCCTTTATTCGCATATCTTTATGCCATGACAGGGCAAAAAATTGATTTCCCTGTGGTTCCAGTGGATCTAGAGCGCACGGATACAAGCCCAAATGATTTTTAACACCATGATTCAATGTATCCACACAGACATTTGGATCGCCTAGACTTTTTACGGATCCATAAGCAAAATCGGGCGGTTCAACTGGTGGATATTTTAATGGCAAATCAAATGCAATTTTTTCAATGAACCACTTGAATGGTTTGCATTGTAGTTTCTCCCTAATTGCCAATTGTTTAGTCAAATCGCCAGCATCAATGCTTTTGTATTTATTGGGCAGTCTATTGTATAGATATTCCTTGTATTCGTCCATCCATACTTCTGCTACCCGTTTATAATTCTATTGGTGGACGTTCGTTGGCATTAAACTCAATTGGAAATGAAACAATCGACCTAAAAATACTTACCCGATGCAAATAGTCAGTCTTTCGTGGATTTGTAAATGGAACACCGCCTCGGTATATATGACCAACACGTGAACATGGCGCATCGTACATTTCGCCGCCACATTGCCATATTTTAAAGCTTAGCTCATATTGTTCACCTCCCCATATATCTAATCCTTCATCGTAACCGCCAAGTTCCCAGAAAAATTTCGCACTAATTGCAAATAATCCGCCGGCCATAATCGGACTTTTAAATGGACGAACGGGATGTTTTAGATCGTCTGGTAATAGTGGAAGACGTTTATAGTAAAATTCCCAATCAAAGGCACCGCGAGCACCTTCATCCTGGGCACGATATTCGAACGTATCGTACGATACAACATCGATGAACGGACAAACGCAGACTTTGTAGTTTTCGGCAATTGGTTCTGGAAAGAAAAAATGTCAAAATGTTTCTGTACAATTTAGTGGAATTCATTTGAATAATGGAAACAACTTTTTAATTGTACTAGATGTGGAAGACTTAAGGACAAATTCCTTAGAGGTGGCTGTTTTCCTCGACTTAGTAGAACCATAAATAACGACAGGATCAAAATGTAGATGTAAGAGAAAGAGAGAGAGAAAGAGAGAGAGAGAGAGAGAGAGAGAGCGTACAAAAAATAGTTTTACTCTTACCTAATAATGGTGGCAACCAATTCGTATTTGCTTCTGTATGTGAATCCAAAAATATTAGTACATCACCTCTAGCTACTTTGGCGCCGGCCATACGTGCCAAAATTAGGCCAGATCTCTCTTTCAAACGAACAATTTTTACTTTTGGCAAATGTTCGGCAACGTACGCATCTAATTTTTCCTTAAGAAATATCTTTGAGCTATAATCATCGACCAAAATGATTTCAACAATTAATTCTGATGGGGATCGATTCAAAACACTGTAGCACGTTCGAAGCAATGTGCTCCAGTGTTCATCAAAAAATGGCACAACTACACTAACTGTTGGCAGTTCACTTAAGTATAATTGGGATGCGCAACTGTAAAAAAAAATTGAAAATAATCGGAAATAATCGGGATATTAGATCTTACTCTTTGTGACGTATATCGGCAACAGATCGATTCAGTTGTATTCGGTCACTCAACAAACCATTGAAGCCATTTTCATTAAATATCTTTTTTCGTTCTGCTTCATCTTCGGCCGGTAAATGTCCGGCTTCGCCATGTTCACCAAGACCTGTACGACGTTTCTCCAATTCCATATATTTGTAGTTATGCCAGTCGACTTTTTTCCGGTGCACATTTTTCGGTTGTCCCATAAAAAATGCTCCAGCTATTGGCCGATCGACATTTGGATGAAAATCATCGTCAAAATGTTCCGGACGATCTTGATATCGACGATCTCGTACACCTTGTAAATAATTGTCAACATCGTTGATGTTCAGTACCATATAGAAGGTTTTGTACAAAAAGACTGTCAATAGGATTGTGACTGAGCATAGCAATAGAAGTTTCAGAAATCTAGTTAGGTTACGTCGCATTTTTGTTGCCTGCAAAATTAATGATCGTTTTTTAACCTTTCCGATATTTGTTCAATTTTAGTTACCATTTATGTGGATTTATTCAATTGGTGGATAATCGGTTCAATACTCTCCTACTAAATGTTTATAAATTTTAATGAAAAACTGAAACCTTCCCATTTAAAAAAAAATTTACTGAAATGTCAAAAACTAGTAAACGACGAAGA
Organism: Platyura marginata; assembly: GCA_026745375.1. NCBI lineage: Eukaryota > Metazoa > Arthropoda > Insecta > Diptera > Keroplatidae > Platyura > Platyura marginata. Next base: position 16,881 of record JANSTT010024779.1, on the reverse strand, counting down.
TATCAATACAGACCAAACAAATTACATACAATACGGGACGTTATCAATTCGAAAACGATAAGATTTCTATGTGCATTATCTAATCTTATCTTTGATGTGGGACAAAACTAAATTTGATTGCTGTAGGAAATACCTTCGAATACGAGACAAGACTATTTTGTAAATAATTTGTTTTAAAATCATTGTCGCATAGTGGGGCAAGTACCAGAGTTGAAATGTCGGCCGCCTCGACAAATATTTTCCGAATATTTTTCTGGAGACGTCCATCACTGTAATCTATGGCGAGGTTTCATTAATTTTAAAAACTATCCCACTCAGAGTTTGCTAGACAGAGCCTATTTTAAGAATGACAGACGTCAGAGATGCAAAAATGAGTCTAATGCGAAAGGTAGAAGGAAACCGAGGTAGAGGGAGGCCCAGAAAAAGATAGATGGTGTAGAGGAGGGAATACCAGTACTGGATATACGAAATTTCCGGAGGATCACCAGCAATAGAAAGATGTAGTGGAGTCAGCTAAAACTCGACAGGGTTAGAAAGGGTGAAAAATAAGTACCTCCCCCCCACATGATTGGTTACAATAATTTCAGAGTAGCCAAGTTTTGTATTAATCAATAAATGCTACTTGACTTGACTTACTCTTCTTCGATTATCGCAGCAATAAAATTAATTAGAATATTTTGTCTTTTTCGTATTTTTAATGTTATTATGTTTAATATTAAGAAGTCAAACAGGATATACATACCTAGTATGTATGTACTTATATAAATGTGGAGGCGTTATGAGAACATTTTTTAATTGCCCAATTTTGTCCAAAAAAAAAAAAAAATTAAAATATATTTACAAAAATATGTAAAAATCAACATCCGCAGTTACCGGATATTGCAATTATTTATGCGCATATTGTGAAATAGACCACATCAATTGGATTACCGGCACCGGCATCTAAGTGGAATTTTATTTTGCCCCCACATACAATCGAATCAGAAATTAAAAACATACTAAATACACTAAATATTAAAATTAATATCTATAAATGGATCAAAGAAAATAAATTGATTATTAATGGTCAGGGTACTTATCACTTACAATAAACAATAGAACGAACTTCACTACTTGAACTAACTTAGACATAATTTTAGTATAGATGCCGACACGTCATTAAACTACCTGTTCTTTAGCTAGACTTAAATTTAATCGATGGTTTAATAGCATATTCAATACTAGAATAACAGGTAAAGATCATAATGATATTCAAAAGGCAAGAACAAAACAAAAAAAACCAAAGAAATCATCAACCCAAAATGACCACCACGACTTTGTTAGGCCATTGACAGTAACGAGGAAGATGAGAGAAATTCTGTTTTGAAAATAAAACACCCAGGCAATGGTTTTACACTTACACTTACAAGCTTAAATAGTTCTGATGCTGTTATCGCTCATTTTCGTTTATTACCATATCTCAAAATACTTTTTTTTTATTAATTAATTCACTTTTATAGAAGGAAAAAAATTGCGAAACCTGTTTTCAGGTTGTTTATTTTGTACTTGGCTCTTCGCTCTTGACAACATACACAACACGCTAATTATGACAGATCTGCGTTTACAATACCACTCTATACAAAATGACCGCGAGAATATGAACACTGCGGTTTATGTCGTCCCACTGAGCCCATCAGTTTATCAGCTTTTTCTTTATGGTAATTACATTGAGAATCAAAAACTGAATTTCGGACAATAGTCTCGGACTAAAATAGTTTCTAAATAACGAATCAAATTTACTAAAAAGTAGTAGTAGTTAGTAGTAGTTATATTATGTGTAGTTTAAAATTAAAAATTGATATTATTTTATTAAAAAAACCTACTGAACAAATCGGCAATCAATCTATATACGTAAAAAAGTTCCGACGTCTCGCAGTAATATAGTAACAAAATAGAAAAAAAAAACATTTGTAAGGTTTTATAAAAATATAATCCTTCTCCTGTAAAATACGGATATTAGTTGTTTGCCGGATTGTTCACTAGATCACCGCATGTCGATACATACATGTCCTTTCCGGTATTTTTGATATGTTTCAGAGGTCATTGTGTTAACTGTTCAGACCACAACACAATTACTGTCGATCTTACATAGACATTTCTGTACTGACTAGTGGGAAAGTTTTCCCGTAAAGTAATATCGATTTACATTTTACATAATTGGTCCCCCTTATCATTTATTATCGTTAAAAGCAATTCTTGTAAGATTGCTATCGATTAGACTAGGAACCGGCAATTATATTCTTATCATTCTACTATATGCATGTGTGTTTGCGTGTAAATGTTCCTGAAGAAGATAAATATTCATTTAAAAATTGTTGAAACCATTTGAAACCTAAGATTACATAGTCAGTTTAACTGACTATAATTTTTTACTAGTTTACATACATATCAATTCGATTTTGGAATCGTTATTTATATTTCCACTTTCCGATTTTATTTTACCTCTTTCTTTCATTCTCCAACCGCCACCCTAATCAATATTTAAAAATTATTTTCTTTAATAAATGATTAGGTATCTGTTTATAGATGACTGAAGGTAAACGCTTACAGACGTCAGAAGGTTCGTACAAATTCCTTTCTTGGAGAATGGGGTGTTGATGGAAGAATGTTCTTCTGCAGCTGCTTTATTTTGCTTCGCCTATTTCAATAAATTAAACAATTACATTTTCTTTGTGCTCTTGGTGCTTTGTTATCCTAAACATAGAGAATATGGAGTGTAAAATATCACAATCACAACGTATTAACATAAATATTGACAGAAAACATTTAAAAATTTATTCCTTTTTCTGTTCAAAAATATCTTCAAACACTCGATGTATCTGTTGTATCATATCACTGGTCACCATACTACGTCCTTTCAATTCAAATGCGCATCGATTGCATTCCTTGGCCAAATAGCTGCCAGCAAAACAGGCCACCAACGCTGCATTTGTGTCTTTCTTTTCTAACGCCCAGTAGTAAAAAGTCGCAATAGCACCAGACAATAAATCACCTTGACCACCGCATCGTCTGCCAGAACCACCTTCACCGCACTCATACTTCTCGGCTGTTAACGAATCATATATTCGATCATACAGTCCCTTCTCGATAACCGTAACGCCACATCCCAATCTCTTGATTTGTTTCGGTATTGCTTCACGTATATTGCCAAAAAGTCTTGAAAATTCTACAGCATTTGGTGTAAGAATAACACCTGGATAATCACGAATCAAATTGATGTCTTGAGTTATCAGAAACAATCCATCGGCATCGATTACCAATGGTTTTTCCAATTGCCTGCAGAAACGTATCAAATCTGAAACGGTTTGTAATACCTGTCGGTCACGTCCCAGTCCCGGGCCAATGATCAATACATGTAAACGCTCCAACCATGGTTCAATTTGTATCAGTGCATTATTACTGTCCAGCAGTGGATGTACAATTAATTCGGGACTATACGTTTTGATAACCGGTGCAGCAGCCTGTGCACAGAAAACATGAACCAAATCGGCACCAACCATTAGTGCACTAATTGCAGCAAAGTATGGGGCTCCAGTATACTCTAGCGAACCGCCAACAATGCCAATACGCCCAGCCTGTCCCTTGTGACGGTCGGTACTAAGATTTGGCACTACACTGCGGGCACGCTCTAGCAATGGGGATTTATTGTCACACATATTTCTGATTACGTTTAATAAGTAGCCGCAATTAAATTTGATGCCGAACCGATGAGAAAAAAACATAACACAAAAAAGAAATAACAACTGTCAACTATCCAGATGATATATTTTGGTACCTGATATAAAACAATCAGGTACTCTTACCGAATCTAATTACTCAATACTAACAATAGTGAATAGTATTTGAGTTATTAAATACATACTCATTACGGATAACCATTTTTAATTAAAAATTGAGTATTTAGCTGAAAAATATCTCCAATTATTTGGAACAAAAACTAATCTTCTTTAGTTCATATTTTCCAAAAAGTAGAAACTTTACATTTCGTCTATAAAGTTACGTTTTCATCGATCAATCTATTACATTCTCGAATTACAAAACCAAGGCACTAGCACTAGATGTTTTTGCTTAAACTTAACTGTAATATTAATAATATTTAATAATTAAACTAGTAAATTAGTTTCTTTTAATAATAATAATCGAATTAAAATGAATGTGAATTAAGTGATTATGTAGTGATTATGTAGTCAGTGATAAAAGAATTAAAGTAAAAAAAACTGTGCCGTTTAAAGTTCAAATTGGTTAACTGCATAGAAGACTGTAATTAGTGTAATTTGTATAAAAAATGGCGGAGAATGAAGCCATTCCTATAATGTAAGTTTTTTTTTAAATGTTATTTTATTGCATTATTTTAATTTCATTACGTACTCAATTAAAAACTTTATTTGAAATGATATGATTTTGAGAAATTGTACTTTATTGAAGCCTTCCGTTTCCTTTTTAATACATTTGAATTTCCAACGAAATATGTGACCATACATTTTGCGGTAAGTGGTGGAAGCGTGGAATGTGATTGAATCGCACAAAACATGTCATAATCTTTATAATCGTTAGGTGGCTATTTAAACTGAAAATTAGATAGACGTCTAGGGGCAGATTTTTTAGCAAAGCCTAGTTTTTGGTTGTGAAAACTTATATGTTATCATGATAAAAAAAACAAATATTTATGTGAAACTACTGCAATCTTAAGGTCCTGATACGCTTAAAATGTGATGAGAGTGGGGCTACCATAAGTTTGTTGTCAATAACAAAATGTAAAAATCCTTCTCTTTATATTGTATTGTAATAGCCGCAATTATGTTAATCCAAAGAATTGAAGATTTCTCCAAAGGGGCCGAGGGCCAAGTCCATTTTGAATAATTGACCTTTTAAATGCTCATGCTCGACGAATTTTCTTAAACTTTTAATTTTACAAGTTAGTTGAATATATATTTCAATAATACAAATCTTCTTTAGCGGTTATCGCTTCGACTTTGTAAGTATATTCCATTCTATATGTTATGTACAGCAAATACATATAAAATGTTATTTAGGATTTCTCTTAGATAGGAATGCGAAATCGAATTTCAATCCTCAAGAGGCATTCATATAAACACCACCCATATCTGTTGAATTAATCGTATCTTTTATAGCATTCCATTTCAAATTCCAGTTCATTAAAATTGTCGTAGTTGCCATAACATTTCCTTTCCTATATACAGGATCCCATTTATTATGTCATTTGGAATTTTTTTTTCACTAGCAACCATGCTATTCACTATCTATCGATAACATATTACTACTATACATCCTATGCTCACTGGTATGCAGACTTCTCCAGGAGTATACAAAGAAGAAAAAAAAACAAAACAAAAAACAAAACAAAAATGTTCATTCAGTGAAAACCACCTGTTTTCAATGTAAAGGCCACATGTTCCACGTGAAATACCATATTTTTGTCCTATTCCATCCCCATCCATTTAAAGAACTACCCCCAAATAAACCTGCGCAGAGATATACCCTTCCATATAGCTTGGTGTAAGAAATTCTTCCATTACTTTATCCTAAATACCGAAGACCATTCATTACAAAGTTCAGTTGTTGTTTATAAGCTCGTGCAGTAGATTGTACGTGCTAAACATTAAACGTTCTTCTCGATTGTTATTATTATTTTTTTTGGTTATAGCCAAACCTTTTGGCAAGTTGACCGTGGGAAAGGTAAAAGTTTAATTCTTGAGTCCATCACGTGCGTATCATCATCGTCCAACAACTTTGATGTGTGTATTCGAATATATTTTGTGTGTGAGTTACTTTATAAGGAAAAAAATAAATGTTATTGTAAAAAGCTCTGATTTGATGTGGTGTCGTAATATAACCGTATAAGCACACGTGTTATGACTTGTAGGTCGTTTTGTAAGGTGTAAGCTTATGTATGTTTGGCTTATCTATGGATGAGTGCTTTTTTTCCCCAATACATATTATAGAAAAGTGAATTTACGGTTCGTTTTTTTTTTTTAAAAGTGATTGCGTGTTTTATAAAACACTTTTACACGTGAAAGTAGCAAGGGATATTAATATTAATTAATTATTTTAATTATATATATCATCAGATAAATTAAAGGCAAGTAACATTTTGTTATTACCCGAAAATAATTTAATTTTTTAACATTTTGTTGTTGTAATGGAACGATATAGTATAGTAAGAATTTCATGTTTTCTTCATGTTTCCGATCAAATCAGAAAATATTTATTGTTAAGCAATGAAAACTGCAAGCAGTACAAAATTTAGTTCCTTTCGATACTTATACATATATTAATATATTAATTTTTTTCTGGAAAATGAGAACAACGTGTAGATATGGAAAAAATCGTTGAACTGCATCCGGGCAGAAAAATTAACTTCTCTAGCCTATGGGAATATGATGGTCAGATGATGTGTTTTGGGTTTGCGTACTTATGAAGGAAAAAAATGCGCGGAAAATAAAGTAATTCAACTTTGAATGTATATTCTGTAAAATAAGAGCGTCATGTATACATAGAGACATTTATATTAATGGGCAATGGTTTTTTTTTAATTGAATGATCATTGGTGAATTGGTGGTTATGTCTCTTTCATAGATGCGGAAGTTCTCGAAACGTTGTATTTTTATATTATTTTAAATTTTCAACATTTTTTGCTCAATTCAATTTTTAGAAATCCCTAACCCTTTAAGGTCAGCACATCTTGAACATCGAAGGGTTACACAAAAGTTTTCAAAAAGCTACTCACCTTTCACAGAATTTAATTATAAAAAATTTTCGTAAATATTTGTTTTTTGACCTAAATTTTTTCTTTAAATAGTGTCATGGTCATGGTTTGATCGAATCAATAATTCTCACGAGTCGCCACTATTTAAGTGATATCACATGCGATTTCTTGAGATTGTCATATCTGCCACATAATAATAATTGGGTCACCTTTGATGCATATTAATTTTTCAAAGACTTCTGACAACCTTTCTTCGACCTAATTATAGCTTTATTTCAAACTTGTAATTCCTATATAAGATATACATATACATATATATATATATCTAATGTTTACCAAAGAATAGTGACATTTTCTTAACCTATGTAGGTATAGGCACTTACCAATTAAAATTCTTCGTACACCTCAACTTAAAACTAATTTAAAAATAAAAGCAATTTAACCAATCTATGCTAAAAAATATCCATAATTTACCTGACTATCAATCATTTTGTCGACAATTGACTTGTGTTTTATCATTAACCATGAAACAGCACCTAATCAACATTTCTGGAAATGAATTTGTGGTTGGATTGTATATACTTATATAATCATTACCATACATAGCCACACATTAGTTGATTAATTAATTTGTGTCATAACCACACTTTGATATTGATTAATGAAAATATATTCAAATACATTATATGTACTTGTACATTGTACATACAAACATAAGTACATTGTATAGTACCTATATGGACACTTACATATAATTATTACATAACTGATATAATTATGTATGTGTCCTAGTGATATAAAAAAGTGTTGCGTAACGTGATTGTAACGTAACCAAATAATAACGTCACTCGGAAAAATTAACTTAACGTTACGCATAACTTTATTAGAATACTCAAAATGGACAATAGAATTATGTGATCTGTAGAAAAAGTTGTCTTTTAAAAAACTAAGTACTTTTCAAGTAGTTCGGGTCTGTTGATTTTAATCAATTTTTTTTCCATATAATCTTGGAATTTTTTCACAAACAATACTAATTAATGAGAAACATCCATATGAAAATACCTTTTTTTTGACCATTAAAAAAATTTCTTTATTTTATAGGTTACGTGAATGAATTGTTAAAAAACTCCTCTTATATGTGCATACAGCTTAATTGAAATCACTAACTAAACTTTAAAATATAATGAAGGCATTCTGATAGGTAGCGTCTATGTTTCTCAGCAGTCAATTTTGATATCTAATCGATAATCAAAAATTTTCTCTTGATTATTAAATTTTATTAAATTCTAAAGAACCTTTCACCCAATGAAAGTTAAACTTTAATAAACAATCAACGTAAAACTTAATATTTAGAGTCCTGCAGTTGAATAGAAATAGATTACAAAATTGTTCGATAAGTTTGAACGTATCGCTTTAGAAAATCAAAGTCAATACTAGCAGCCTAATTTTCTGGGCTTATTTCAAAAAGAACTTGAGAACTTGTTAATATTAGCCACTACGTAGGTGTATAGTAAATTACACAAAAATATAGGTAGGATGAAACTAAGCTTTGCCGGGATTTCATTTCTCTTTCACAGAAAAAAAAGAAAAGAATGTTAATATTGAAAGACTTTTTTATCTTTTATGTTTTGCTTTGAGAAATAAATAAAATTCGTTTCTTTTGAAACAAAACTTAAAGTTTTACCAATTAAGAACAGACAGAAAATCTTAAGATGTGTCAATATGTTCGTTTTCTCTTAGTACCTTAAATATTTTTTTGTTTTATTTATTTTTGTTTATTTTATTTCTTATGTAGTTATCATTCCCCTAGAATGACCTTTAATAAGCCATTTATATTTTATTAACATTAACACAGACGGATAAGAACCTATGTAAGTAAGTATCTAGAGAAATTCAGAAAAAAATGTATAGAAAACAATATCTTTAAGAGACAATTAGCGCGTACTAAATTAAATTTATCATCCTCATTTCCATCAGGTATTCTCGCTTAAATATTTATTCAGAAAGTAAAGTTTTAAAAATTTCATTTTAATTTAACTTAAAGATTTATTCGTCTAGAAGAATTGGCAAAATCTGTCTTTTTATATTTAGTTTTTAATTCTGAGTTAGGTATAATTATTTTTTGCCACGTAAGTATAATGGATGGAATAATTTTCTAAATTTAAAATGCGTTTTTTTTTGTGTTTTCTAAATGTTTTGGACATTTTTCATTATAAAACTGCAAAACTGGATGTAATCGACGATATTGCACATAAGTTTAGCATAGGTCATTTTGTTAAACTCTATCCTTGATATAACCATGAACTTTATCAATATACGCACGCACCTACTTAGAGAAATCAATCAATAATGAAATTTGATTTATATTCATCAGAATTGACTTTATTTTTCACGAATTTTATGTATGTATAGGTATTCGTGCCATTAATTTAAAAGAAAGTCAAAACCAAATAACTTTTTGGAATAAGGTAATTTGTTTGACTTAACAATAACGAAATATATTACCAATCACTGCTTTTTAGGGTTCAGGTTCAGTTCATGCATTATTTATTTATATAAAAAAAAAAGAAAAAAGAAAAAAAGACGGAAATTCAAATTCTACAAATTATTGTTGAACATCAAATCAAATCGAAAAACTACTCAAGTGTATTATCAAAAAGGAATATATTAATTGACTCCGATTTGCCAGCAAAATGAACATCACAAACCCAAGAATACATTAAGTACGGATGGCTTCAAGATCTATTTCCCGCAGGCATTCAAATTCTGCAAAACTATATACATATATATTATATAGTAGGTTCAGTCATTTGACTATATTTACATAATATTTTGTTTAGTTAGTTTACGCATCAAACAAAATTTTCGAAGAAAATGTCGGATGTTCTTCAATCTTCATACATAACATAAATAGCAAAAAGCTAAAATGAAATTGAAATCGAAACCTTTTCCAATCGAATAGTCCTCTAATGGGGGTCCTTTTCCGTTCATTTTCTCTATGTAAAGTTATTCGAATGACGATGGTTTTTATATATGTACAATCGTACATAAATATGTATGTATATTCAATATTCTTACTATATGTTCTCTGACAAGATGTTTGATTACGTTCGTTAGGCTTTTATATAGAATTTCTAGAATGTCACGCACACTATTAGTTGGGAAGCACGTTCTATAGTTAATGGATACATTTCTGTTTAGCTAAAGAAACTAAATGAATGAAAAAAAAACCTTGTTTATTGTTGTGTGAAACAAAATAGTATTTCCAATATAGTATATCCTTTGTATACAAAGTTAGTTAGTACAAAAATGAGGAAAAGTAAGTGGTGCACTTTAATAATAATAATAATAATAATAATAAGAAATTCGGTTGAAGTGTGCTGGATTGTATTTCATTTGGGGTTGTTGATGGGTAGCTTGGTGTGTACACACTGTACGTTGTTGAATAGGCAGAAAAATAAACATAGGCGCTCTAACGCTTTCTATTCAGTATCACATTTCGAATACATTTTATACAGAATTTGTTTGCCGATCTTGTACAGGGCGCATAGCATACAATTCCAATATAATAATCCTTTTGCCATTTGAAATTTGACCTTTTGTGGCCAATAAAAATAAACAATTTTTATTTAAATTTAATTTATAAAATACAGTTTATTCAGAAAAGTATATCGTATCTATCTATGTATGTAATTACTCTAGAAAATCATCTTGAAGTTATTCCAATAACGTAAGTATTGTTGAATAAAATGTTATTGTCAATATACCTGCATGAGTTTGCCATGAAATGGTATTATAAATTTGGTACGTAGTTTTCCCCTTAATATTTACTGTAGAAAAAATAATTATCTTTTTCGAGAGAAGATTGTAGTTCCAAAATAAGTTGATAGTTTTCAAATTTTTTGGTTCTTTTACATTTTGATAGATAAAATGACAAAAATAATATCTTACTTCAATCAACTACTTAAGTATACGAAATATTCCTTCATGTTCTTTAAGCAAACCACATAAAGAAAATATTATATTACTAAATCCAATTTGAAACTTTTCCTTTCTATACAAAAATGATAAAACTTATGGTGCCCAAATATTTTTGTTTTTTTTACAAATGATTCATGAAAATTTATTAGAAAATGTAGTATTTTTCAATAATAAATTCAAACTCTCAAACTTATTTTCTGTCTGGCTGTGATTTTGGGGAAATTTTATCGACAAATATTTGTCGAGATGATGTGTAACATGACAATACATACAGTGCGAGATTTTCATCTTACCGTTTCACTGGAAATAATAAGTTCAAGCAAATGTGCACATCAATCGGTTTATAGACTCCAACATAATCTATTTTTATTGAGTATTTTTTTTCAACAATTTTTTAATTTGAATTATAATTTTATTTATTTATATTTATTATTGTAACTCTACTCCAACTGGTCATAATCTCTCTCTCAAACTTTAAAAATTGACTTATGTCGATGGTAGCAAAACATACTAAATATAATTACACCAAATCAATAATAGCAAAATTAGGCTTTTTTTTTAAAAAAGTGACACAATTTAGAACTTTCTTAATATTAACGATATGATTTTGATACTTAAGTATTTTTCCGTTAGTTTAAATTTCCAGCATTTTTTGCTAAATAAATTTTTTGGAAATAGTTAAGCCTTTAAGGTTCATACATTTTGAACATGAAAGAGTAACACAATAGTACTAGTCATCCTTACCAGTGTTATTTATATTTAATTTAGTTTTTGAAAAAATGTTCGTTACCCCAAGTCTAATTTGAATTAACGCCACTGATAGCATAGCAAATTTTTTGACACTTTAATATTTGTGTCTCCTCATCACTTGTCAGAATTTTGAACTTGGCACTTGTTATATTTTCAAAAGTTTCAACAAAAAAAAAAAGAAGAAAGTTGTTCAGTAATTCTTATAAAACATCTTAATTTAAAAAAGAGCAATTTTCTTCATAGCAAGTTCTTTATCTAATTGCTTTCGAAAAGATAATTGCGTAGACGTTTTAAGCTTTTCGCTATCCTTTATCAATGTTATTCTATTTTTGTATAAAATAATCTATATTAAGGCTTTTTCATCTAAAATATGTTTCTTTAGTGTCTGCTTGAAAAACTCAAATAAAAGAAAATTATTAAAAAAGTTTTCACGAAAATTAACACGCTCTAATGTGCAAACATCCTAAATGTTGCTGTGAAGCTTTATAAAAAAAAAGAAGAAAAGTAACTTGCTTGTATATTTTTTTTTAAAACTTTGCATGCTTCAGTGCTACAATTGCTATATGACTGAAAAAGCTGGGAAACATTTATAATGAACCACGCAGAAAAAGTTTTTTCGCTTTTCCTATACCAGCTATCCATATAGTAAACATGAATAAATATAAAAGGCACAGAATAAAATAAAATAAAAATAAAATCACTTAAAGTGAGTGATTTGGATAAGGGTCGAATTTCATATAATGAAAATTTATGGTTGGCTCTAACTCAAAATCAGCTTGATACTCACTCTCTCTGTATCGGATATGTCAGGTGTTTTCAAATAACGTTTTTTTTTCTTATCTTTTTATTGGATAAACCTTTTTATCGATTTTTATAATTAATTGATGGTTTTATATTTGTTGTGTAACTAGAGCCGGAACTTTGACTAATAATTTAATATTCCAATTTCCCAATCATTTTATCTCATATTTTCATATTTTTTATTATTGTTAGAATTTGAATGCCGCTGTTGATTTTTTTTCTTTTTTTTTTGTCCATTTCGATTGAGTAATTTTTTTCGGTTAAACAATGTACGAGTATGTGCACACGTACATTACATATAAAATGAAAAATATATTAATTGACTCGAAATTCTATTCATAAATAGAAAAAAAAATGAATAAAACAAAAATGATAAACAATTAAAAAGTAAAGATTTAATTTGATTGACTACCACACATTTTTAAATCCAACTCGTTAATTTATTTTTTTTAAATTTAAATTTAAATTTTGTCAAATATATTTTGTAGAACAAATAATAAAAATTCATAAATGGGAATTTAACTGACTATATAAATCGATTCTAGCGCTTTAATGACTGAATTAAGAACTTTTTGATCTATAAGAGAAATGCTAAATTTTTTTATATGAAATTTTACTTCCATCTACTTATTTGAAATACAATCATGTACTTTGTACATGTTTGAAATGCAAAAAATGTTTGAAATTTTAATTAATGTAAAATTACAAAATTGTGTCACTTTTTAAAAAATCCAAAACCTTTGCAGTTGTTCACCAATCATCTTGATTAATTTGACATCAATATTTTCTTGTGTATTACTAATTAAAACAATATTCCCATTTTTTTTTAGAGTTTCTTTAAAATTTATTGTTAATCCAAAATTAAACACAAACAAAATTTTATTTTAGATAAATATCTTATTTATCTTAATATAACCTTGGATTCTTTTCTTTAATAAAAGCCACAATTTTTATTATCATTCTGTATGATTACTACACAACGTCAATTGCATGACAATAAATATGATGATGGCGATGGTTTATGTTTTATGACTAAAACGTCTCACAAATAAAATTTTTATTTGGTAAAAACAAGACACTCATAAGAGGGTTTTATTATCAAAAAATTTAATGTATTTTATTATGGGACAAGTCGAAGTAGTTATGCAATATATGTACATGTACGTATGTATTTTAGATTATTACTAGATTATTACTGGATTACTACTGTTTATTACAGTCGAGGTGGATTGAGTATCAAGAAATCAAGCATAAAATAAAATTTGATGAAATGTTTGATTGAAAGTTATGATTTTATATTTATAGTTCTATATGTACAATGCAATGAAATATAATATGTGATGTCACACACCGTTCGCCATTTTGTAGATTTGAGACAAAAAGACAATCAATTTTTGATTTTTTTAAATTTCGCTGAAATTTTGACCAACGCTGTATATATTTTAAGTGGAAGGAGAAGATGTTCTTTAGACATAATTTATTCGTATTATCAGATTTTAAAGTAAAAATTGCTTTCCCAAAAAAATATTTTTTTTCTGGATTCTTAAATGGAATGTTCCAGGTACAGTTAAAATATAGACAATTTATCAAAAATTTAGAATGACTATGATCATAAATATGATTTTTTATTTTATTTCTTTTAAATTGCACATAATTATTGTTTTTCTCTCCTTACTACATTTTTGTATTTCAAACATAAATACCTACCTAGTGATATGATTTCTTTTTTTTTCCACGAAATATTTATTTTTACGTTTCCAATTTCTTATAGGTTTTATGTGTATCGAACCGTTTATTTTTATTTTATTTTTCTGAACGAAACAAAACTATTTACTCGTGCAATCAATTGAAATCGTTTCCTATATCGATATCACAAACAAATTTTCGATTATTGAAAATACACAAAGTTTGTACTCATATAATGACATATGCAAATATATATGTATATAAGAAAAAAAAAAGGATGAAATTGATGTAGATTGTAGATATTAAAATGTAAAGATTTTCCTTTGTGCTATTTTGCATTTAAAATTGATTTTTGTTTTTTTTTTGTTCCAAAAATTTTTATATTTGTTTATCCCCCATTTGCGAAGGGTATATTTACTTATTTCCCTGGCATATTATTTGTAAAGATCCAAACCATTGTTCCCTTAATAGTGCTTGCTTTGCTCTTGCTATTTGGTAGGTCGTTTTGTAGCGAATTTACTTAGTTATAAATGGTTAAGCTCACGGATACGCCATGGGGTTATGATTGTGTTTTTGTTTCACAATTGGATGATACATCCCTAAGCTCGATGATCGTCTTTTATCGTTATTGCAATAAAATTTTTGATTAGTTTTTTTTTATTAGAATTTGAAGTATTGATAGTATCCATTTATATGAGTATTGTATTTATGTATATATGTACTATGTAAGTATATAATGTATTGCTTTATTGCAAAAGACTATTAAATTTAGGTTTGTAACCATTTATTTACCTCAAAATAAAAAGATTGATAATAATATCGTTTTTATTGGTCATAATAAGTTTTTAAATTAATCTCAGAACTTAGAATACTTTAAAAATGACATAAAATTGAGATTACAAACTTTTTGGTTCATTTTTGGTTCTTGATCTTGAGTATTAGAGGGTTTATACGTGTTCAAATGAAATTGTCGATGATTAAGCTGGAATTTTGGAAGGTGCGTCTTTGACCTAGCGTTTTTTCATATATATTTATTGCATAGATTTCATAGTAGACTAAGTTTTTAAATGTTAAATTTCAACATTTTCTTGTTGTGTGTTTTATTTCAAGATTAATCAAAATGTAAGAAAAATCGCATACAAAAAGGAATGTTGTTGGACTCATTAATTTTCATTTTTTTTATTTATGTGGTTAATTATATGGTTAGTTAGTTAGTATTTAGGAAAACAATATTAAAGTAAAATATAAAAATATCGTTGTGGTTAATTTAAAAAGTTTTTTTTTTGGTTTAAGTATAAAAGGATTCTAATAAACGCACACTTTTATATGTCAAGTACGAATTATTAACTTAGTTTCGTTTAAAATATCAAACAAAATAAATTTTCTAATACTTTCACAAAGTCTCTTACAATTCACCCTAAGCTTTAAAAGTTTTTTTTTTTGTAAATTTAAACACAAATGAAAATTCTCATTCCACAAATGATCTGAAGAAAAATAATTGAAATTTTAAATTTCCCAAAGCGAACGTAAGTAGAAAAGATTTTTTTCTTTAATAAGCATTTTCAACGAAATAAAGTCTAAGTGTATTGACAACGAACAACGATTATTAGACGAGTAAGTTGATATTGAAAAATATGCAAAACTTAATTTAACAGTCAAATCATAATTTGCCAAACATAAATCAATATTGATGTCATGTTTCTCTGTAATTAAATTAAAAACTGCATAACTACAATAAATATAACCGAAATATTTATAAAAATTAATATTGGTAGTTGATCATGAAATTGGCACGTATAAGTAATTCCTTAGATAAATACATAAGTATTTATGTACACACACAGAGAAAAAAAATGGTAGTTTTTACTATAAATCAAGGTAAAACAATACCGAAAGTTTTAGAATTAACACTGTTTGTGGCACTTTTACCAACAGGTATAGTAATCTGAAGAATCCTATAGTAAAAATTCTTTTCTACCACATTTCGTATAAAAATCATGCTATGCTCTGTTATGGTAATTATGTCAGTATTTTTACTATTTTACCACAAATGTAAATGATTTGACTATTTTAGCTAAATAGTCATAAAATAGTAAAATCAATGACGTTCTTGGTAAAAAGATTTCTCTGTGTGTAGATTTTTTATGGTTTTTCCACAGTGTGGTGTAATTTTCTTTCTTATTGAAAAAGTGTATCGCTAGTGTAGGTATTATTCTTTTTTTAGATATACTTACTGTGTATAAATGTAGGATATTCTTGAATTCTAGTATATGATTGCAATGCTTTGTATAGAATACAAAAGATACTGTATTTCAATCAAAATTGTAATAAAAACAAGAAGTAAGCAGCTTACATGAATGATTTTCTTACCTTAACAATTTTTTATAGCCATATACAGACAGATAAAATTCAAACGTTTAATTCTATATACCATATTTATGTATTTTTCATGTGTATTGGAAAATACATAAGATTTACGACAAACAGTGTTAGGTAATTTATCTAATCTTGAAATAAAACAATTTTTTCCCCCATAAGGTATCTTTCTTTTGATTTATATATCTAAGCGTGTGAGAAAAATTAACAAAAACTCCTACATGAAAGGGAAAATTATGATGACATGGCAAAACAAAAATCCACAGATACTTACGTTGATTAATTATTGGAATAGATTTCATAGGTTTTCAACAATAAACAAGAGCAAAAAAAAAATCTATTTTATTGCTGATTACTACTGAACCATGCAAGAATTAATGAAAACTCCAGCCTACATACCGAGTGTTGTATATACATTTGTATATACAAGTATACTGATATGGCCAACTCGCATAGTCAAAACAAAACAAATTGCTCACAAAGTTCTAAGCATAAACCACAACAACCATTTCCTATAATTA
>JANSTT010024768.1:0-37166 GCA_026745375.1 Platyura marginata | reverse complement strand
AGCCTATGCATTTGCATGCTATGTTGACATTTTTTAAATTTAAAAACGGAGCGGGACGGAACGGAACGGCGCGGTGCATTGTGCCCGTAGCTTTAATGGGTAGGTATGGAAAATAATTATTTTTTAAAAGATTTTAATTATCAACAATTAAAAAGAGCTACAGTGTGGGAAAGACGTGTATTAACTGTTCAATTCAAACCGTAACTGGCACTGATGTGTGGGTTTTTTTCTTTGTATCAAATATTATCGATCAAAATCTCTATTTATAATTTAAAATTAATTTTTCATTTTTCCATGCAGAACTTTTTCGAGGTTGTTCTCCCTTAGATCGGTTCTGTTAGCGCTCCAGAAATTTCTTCGGTCAGAGTTTAAAGGATTGGAAGAATTATATACCCAATACTGATGGCTGGCAACATACATTCCCAAAATCATGCAAGGATTGTGGATAAACTGATATAAATCACTTGATAGAGCAGTTCGACAAATTGGAACCGATGCAGGAATATTTTGAATTTAAATTTCGTACTTATGCATTATGCTGATGGTGGCGCTAAGGGATTGTTTCATTGTTACAAATAATCACAAATTTCCAAAAGATTCTTTAAGATTTCCACGTAAGTTAAAAATCAATTTTAATGTTTTCCAAATAATTTAATTAATGAAAGAACATTTTACTTAGCAGAACATCTGGAACTAAACCGTCCTGTCCAAATTTCATCCGAAGCACGTACCTGTGAAAAATAATAAATATTTGTTTTTCATTTGCTTGTAATTATTTTATTACATAATCAAATCGACCGAATCCAATTTTTTAGATCAACAAGAATCACAAATTATTAAAAAATCGTCAATATAAAAAAACTGATAGAGCCAAAAAAACTGCCGTCCCTCAGAACCCCTACATACCAATTTTCCTGAAAATATCTCGATAAATAAGAATTTTCCAAAAATCGATTTCAATGTGGTACATGCAGCGCCATCTCTGGATTGCCTTACCTACTGCCACTTATGAACTCCTGATCCAAGAATTTTTATTTTTTCGAATTAGCCATTTTTTTCGTCATTTTCGTGGGGCATCGTTTAACAAAAAAGTTTGAAAATAATTTTTTTTGGCAAAAAATAGCAAAAAAAATGTCTAAATCGAAAAAATACCAGAAATTACCAGGAATTCATAAGTGGCAGCAGGTAACTCAACCTAGAGCGCTGCATGCACTGTTTTGAGATTAGAATTTTTTAAATCTCTATTTTTCGAGATATTTTAATAAAAATTGGGATTCAGGGGTTTTCGGGGATGACCCTTCTAATGGCGCCATCAGTTTTTCGATATTTTGATCATTGCCAGTAATATTCTACGATGATTCTTGTTGATCTTTAACTGAAATTCACTTTATCGAAATCCATCAAATCGCCGATTACTGTCTTTGTTTAAATAAGTTACATAAATAAATTAAAGAGTAATTGGTATTTTTATTTTATTTTTATTTTGTTTATACAATATACAATATAATTTTAAGCGATGCAGTCATTTATATAATAGATTTGTTTTTCATCATTGTTCATTAAAGAAAAGAAAAAAAAAATTGCATTACTTGTGGATTTTGTTTTTTTTTTTTTAAATTTTTAAATACAATTTTTCTTCTTTATATTTTCGATCAAACGAAGAATAAGATAACGTTTCTTAATATTTTTTCTCCCTCTCCCTCTCTCTCTCTTTTTCTTCATTAATTGTTTTCTGATTTTAAATACATTATAACAATTTTCTATTGATGCATTTATACATAGTTGGACATTATGTTTGTTATATATAATAAATGTATGTGGTTGCCTTGAAAAAATATGCTTCAAAATGCCAACACTATAAATGCAAATTTTTGTTAAGACTTTTTTTTTAAATATTTTTTTTTTATCACTAAAGCTCTTATCTGTTGTTATTACGTAATTAAAAATTATTTTTAAAAATCCTTAAAAATATTTTTTTTTTAGAAATTTTTAAAAATAACAATGATTTTAAGAGAAGGTTTAAAATTAAAATTTTTTTTTTATAGGATGTTAAAACAAAATTAACTAAAAATCAATTTTTTGTGTAATATTTTTGAAGAATTGTTTAAATTAAGTCTTAAACCATTTTTTTAAAAATTACAGAATTTTTTTTTATATTAGGTACTGAACCTCCTCTTAAAAATAAATTGAATAAATTTAGTTTTTTTTTTTTTTTATTTGCAGTATGCACGCGCTATGATGCAAATTAACATGTTTGCTTTAATAACAATAATTCACAAGTGCAAAAGCAAGCTGGTTTTTCGATATTTTCATTATTATATAAATAACATTTAGCTCATATTTTGTTAATTAAAAAATTAAAAATTTATTCTAACAACTAACATCAAACACATTATAAACTGAGCCTTTCACTAAATATAGAACTAAAATGTTGTTAATTGAAAATCACATAATATAAATAATTAAGACATTTGATGTATTGCTACATTATTATGAATTCTAATTAAGGATTTATAGATATGTATATTTAAAAAATGATAATTTCCACTCTTCCATATTAATTACCACATAAAATTGATCAATTTTTAATTCACAATGTTGTTTTAAGTTTTAATTTTTTAAAAAAAAAAGTGCATTTTTCCCTCTCCCACAAAAGATAAACTCTGATATGTTTGCAGAAAATTATTGTCCCCCAACTTATAAAATAAGGAACGGGCGATGATGAATCTTATTAATAGTAATCAATTAATGGCCAATTTATACTGAAAAATTATTAATTAAATTAATTTTTGTGTAGAATTGAGAGTAATTACAATATGTGTTGAATAACTGTCGATATTGATTATTAGAAATAAATACTTGAAGTATGGGAGAAATTTGGGAATCTCTCCTCTAATTATTCAATAATCAGACAAACTTTTTCTGGCTTCGCTCATCTGTTTTACTTTGTTTCGTTTACTATACTTTAAAAATATCTATCATAATAGTGTGCCCATAGAGTTAATTCATCATTATGGACTATCTGATAGTGGTGGGAGCCTAAACCTTATGTAAAAGTTAATTGCAATTCTGTAAAACCTTAATGAATGTCTATAGTTTTGTGTTGTTGATGGTTAAAAATTTGATATCCAGTCGAAAATAATATTTATAGAAATTATTTTTATAAAAATATCTTCATTCTTAGGGAGGAGGGGGTATTCAAGCTAATTTAAGTCAAATTTATAGAGAAACGAAACTATGGGCAGCATATAAAAGGAAATAAATACAAACATAAGGACCATCTCTAAAGATCGCAATCGAAAAGATGCTCTGCAAATTTTTAATGCAATTTTATGTAAATTGTAGACACGCATTGTCTCTAACCAAATTTAATTAATTTTTTGATTTAAAAAAACTACCGCAAATACTTACGCACTTACACTTGCGTTGCACTAATTTTTTACATAAATTTGACAATTCAACTCATGACATTACATGATATGGTCCAAAATGGACCTTATTTGTTAGTCAAACCGGTAATCTACATAAAAACTATTTTTAAACTTAAGCTGAAAAGTAATAAAATCGTTAAAAATCATTTTTTTTTTAAAAAAACCTATTTGTCTTTCAATGGTCAATTTTAGAAAGAAATAAAACTTCCTTAAGGATCAATTGTCCTAAATATTTACAATACTTAACATCTTCTATTTTAAAAGTAACGAAGAATAGGCATACATATTGTACAGATAACATTTATATGGTTTTTAGTGATTATGCAACCATTTTGTTCCATAGAATTTAATCTAATCAAAATTGTCATCATTAAATGGGACAAATTTTCATTGTACATATTAAATACTTATGGAATCTTCGCCACTGGAAAATATAACATAAAATTTTAATTAATATTCACACAAGTAATTACCTTAAAAGGATGTGTTACATAATAATAATAATGTAGCTATGTATCTTAATTACCTATACATAACTATAATAATAAATATAAAGCAAATAATTTTCTAATTTTAAGAAGGACAAAAGATAGAAATCGATAATTAATTAATTTAATTAAATTATCCAAAATAATATATTTCAAACTATAAATTTGTCTACCATAAATTACCATAAGTAGTAAGCAACTATTACTGGTTTTTATAATAAAATACCGATTTTTTTAAAGGCAAGAAATTATTTACATTTTTATTTGTTAATATAAATACGCGATCGATGGCGGTAATTTTGCGCTGTACTGTAGTGAGTATGTTTAATGGCAAAAAAACCGACAACGATTACATGAATTTTGATTTAGTGATTTTTTTTTAGAGATTGTTTACATCGCACAAGCTATTATTTTGTTTTGTTTTTGTTTTTTTTTTGTTTTTTGTTTGTTTGTTATAAATAAGTTGCATTTCACTATCTTGACAGATTTTCATTCATTAATTGCTATTTTTATTTAAATTTTTTACAGTGTAACTTATAATTCGAGTATTCGGCATTCTATTAATTTTCAATATATGTATGTCGATACAATATGCAATTATGAACTTGTTATTGAAGTAATTAAATTAAAAAAATACAGAAATTTACCTATTAACTACTAAAAGTAATAGTATGGACAAATTTTCTTTGAACCCTGTACAAAATAGTACTTAGAGGCCCAAGTCTGGTTATTGTTTTTCACGAAAGCACTGCACTAATGAGGTGGCTAATTTTTTGCATTATTTTGACTTGCCTCCTCATTTTAAAATATTTCACATACAATAACTCTGTTAAAACTAAGCAAAATAGTAGAATAACAAAGGAACGTATTTGAAAATTCTAGACTACTATTTCTATGGTTTTTGTCTGAGCACTTAGCTAATAGATCACAAGTCTTGTGTGCCGAAATTACTTGAATTCGGTCAGAAACGCCATTTTGTCTGTAGAATGTCATAAATCGTATATGTGAGTCCGTGCTTTGTCATTGTATATTCAATTAATTAAATTTAATATTCAACCATTAGGCAACCATTAGAATACTCAAAGTTACACTGTAAAAATCTATTTTACAACTTAAAAAAAAAAACTTTAACTCAATTATCTACACTTTTTGTTTTGCTTTGAAAATACTTATTTGTTTTTAAATTTCAATGAAACTATTCTCTCAATCCTAATTTGTTTGTGTGTGTTTTTTTTTGTTGCATTATAGAAAATACCTTTGTTTCTAAAAAATAATTTTATACAAAGCATAAGACGCCTGCGCCAATGCAATACTTTTTTTTTTTTTAATTTATTTTAACTACAAAAATGCTTTTTTTTTTGTATTTTATATTCACCCTTGTAATATTTTGCTTGCATTTGTAAATATTTGTTTAGTTTTAGTAATAGGATTTGAAGGATATGTTTGCAGGTTCAAGCTAACTCTAGGATGTATTTGGTGGTTTATGTTGAGATTTAAAATTATAGTAAAATAAATATTATGAATTACTGCTTAACTATACAATACATATATAAATGTCTAATAACTGTCTGACTTAATAATAACAAATCGAATCGTAAATCGTTTATGTGGTGCATAAATAAATTTATTAGTGAGTAGGTGTCGTCAATAAGATGTGTGCATCTTAATAGAAATTAATTCTAATCATTTTACAGGTACATACATATTTTTTTCTTATAACGGACACATGTTTCTATAGTATCTAACAAAAAAAAACAAACAAAAAAATATTTCTCAGCATTTGCTTGACGTATATGTTCCACATGGTTCTGGAATGTGTCTGAAATGTTACTTGTACATGGAAAAAATGTTTACCGTGAATGGAAAGACGTATAAAATTGAATTAACAATAAAATAATTAATGAATATTTGTTTAAAATTCGTAGAAACTAAATATGTTCAGTGGCATAGTCAGAGATGTGGAGTGGTGTGCATATTCACCTTCTCTCCAGTATATATCATATTTCGCTATCCTAACTGTGCTACTTTCGTCCGTTATTAAGATGTGGCTAATATAACGATCTTTCAATGTTTATGACGTAATATAACATACAAATCTTATTTGTTTTTAAATTTAGACTTTGACTGTGAATTTTATAGGACGTCAAGTTTCTGAATTTATTATTTGGATTTATAAAATATTGCTCCGAAATATCTGAAACTATGTCTGTGCCTACCTGTTCTAGGAGTATTAGCTTTTGCTTTACAAACTAAATAAAAATTAATTTGAATTTATAGCCTTTTTTTTGCTCGGTGAATTTTCTAAAATAAATTAACCCTTAAAGGTTCAAATATTTCAACACGAAAAATTTAATTTAAAATTTAGATACAATTAAATTGGGTCAGGAGAAGTTTTTAATATTTTCGATACTAACACATTTTTTAAAAAAAAAAATTGTACCTTAAAGGGTTAACATTTTTCACACAAAAAAGAAGTTTTTTTTTTACGAATTAAGCATAAACAAAAATAAAATAAAAATGCAATTAGAAATATTAATTCCTACTTTATAAAATCGTTTTGAATCGCCTCTAATCGTTTCTTATCGTTTTTTTGTATTTTTTTTATGATTTTTATATTTTTTTAACAAATTAAAACAAAATTAAAAAATTCTACTTACATAACTTCAAAATTTTCATATGTCAGTTTTGGAATTAGACACGTCAAAAATAACAAAAAAAAAAAACCTCACCATCACTAATAAATCATTAATACACCCAAAAATATGGCATCTGAACATTTCAAAATAAAAATAAAAAGAAAAAAAAACAAATAATAAGAAGAAATACTGTGACATGGCAGTTGTATGATTTTGTGTTGACTAAACTGAACTATTTTGTCTAAATCATCACTCTCTAGAGAGCTTCATTGATATTGTCGTCGGACGTCATCACTTTTTCTATATTTATGGTCCGATTATTTACCCCATTTTACACTTATATAAATACTATAATTTATTATATTTTATTTAGTTTTGTTTTATACTTTCTTTTTTTTTTTGTTTTATCAATACATAACTATATTTATATATCAAGAGAAAAAGGCTTAAAGCAAATTAAGCACATTTTATGTTTAACCTTTCTGTTTTTTTTTTTTTTTTTTTTAATTATTTTTCTGTTAATTTTTAGCATCACTTTAGCGCTTTATTTTTATACAAAAAAACGTGGATCAATTGAAAATAACTTTGGCCACATTGGTCCACAAACAATATTTTATTACATAATTAATTTTTTTGTTTTTTTTTTTTTTTAATTTTATGACGACTTCATACCCTCGCTATACTAAATTTTCTCTGCTTCTCTTAAATTTTAATTCATTTTCATATTGGACATTAATAATTCATCATTTTCCTCAACGGACACTAACCTACACCTAGCATCTCTATTTCCTAATTTGCTTAACGGATTATGCCAAGCTGGCAACGAAAGTTTATGTTACGGACTGTGTGGATAGTCGAAAATTTTTTTATTTGTAAGCGGTGATTGGAGGTGTCGATGTGGAATTATCTCTCGCTCTGCCGAAATTGGCCACAATTCCTGTATATTACAATTAAAAGAAAAATAGGAAACATTCAAAATTTGATCATAATGTAAAATCAGATTTGTACCTGCAGAGACTTTGCTCGTTCTCAAGAGGAGGCTTTATCTTTTTTTAATGTGAATGTGTTCATTAGGTTTTTTATCGTTGCGCCTAAGCCTTTGTTTGGTGTATTTGAACCAGATGATAGCCGTGTTTCCGGATGGGCATCCAGGCATTTTTGATATCGAAGCTAAAAGAAAATAATTTTGATAATCAATCAATCAAATAGGAAAAATTATCAAAAATCAATAACATTTTATTCGAAATAAAAAGATGACTTAGGTGTGCAGCACATTTAGTACAAATTCTAATATATTATTCAGTCCTTTAGTGACTTATTGTATTGAGATTTGTTCCGTTTCTATTAAGTCAAATTTTGACTATTTGAACCGACCCTGGACTTTAACATAAACGGCCCAGTACAAAGGAAGTGAAGTAAATGAAATACAAGGAATGGTTTTAAAAATGACATTCTTGACAGATTCTTAATCTTCAACGATACCTACAAACTATGGAGCATAGAAATCTAAATATATTTTCTTACATGTTGTCTAGGCTCTCTCCCAAAAATTGAGTGTTTTTTTTAATCAAATCCATTTCCATACATACCTTACAAGCAGCTTCAATTGTTTTACACAGCGCTCCACTAGATGGTTCACAATGAAAAGCATGACACATAAACTTATCTTCGGCCGTATGCATAATAAATGCACAATTCTTAACATTCTGACCAATTCCAAGAAAACTTAAATATCTTACACGACACTCGGTAATTAAATGTCCATCCTCCTGGAACAGTTACAACACATAAATTGAAATATATAAAATAATAAAAATATGTCAAAATTACTCCAGAACTATGTATACTAATCATACTGGGAGCAACAGCTACATTAACATGTTCCCGTTGTTCTGGTTTTGTTTCTTTTAATGTTGTTTCTATGGCTGCATTAAGAATATCCATACCGGTCGGCTGTTGTACCTCTGTCGAACCAAGATACTGAGCTTTAAGTACTTTTTTCGGTTCTTCCATTGGTGTCGGAAATGATTGAGCTAATTTATGATTGAAATTAATTAATTAAGAAATTAATTGATTTTGTATTAATTCGTTAGCTTACGATGTCTAACCCATCGTCGATTTTCGGTTGGTAAGTCTGTTGGACGAGTAGCGCATCGAGCACCATTCATATTTACACCATTTGCATCTAATTGTAATGATCTCTCAATCATTATCCTTTTGCATATATCTCTGTGAATTTATTAAAATTTAATTATAATTAGTTTGGTTGAATTGTTATCCAGAAAATGAAATTAACAACCTTAAAGTGTTTGCGATTGTTCTAGCTGCTGTATCACAACGGAATACATGACACATATGAATTCTTGTTAATCGATCTCTAGCAACATAAGCAAAATCCCTAGAAAAACAAATTAAATTAATATTTTGGATTTTTTTATTTTTTTTTTTTTTTGTCATATTAAATTTACATTTAGCATTTTAAGCCAAATCACGTCACATGCAATCTATATAAATAACATAATTATGTCGGTTAGAGAGAGAGATAAAAAAAAAAAATCTTAATTTAGAAACTTTTGACAAAGGTTTCATCCTAATCCTAATGTACGGGACACCATTTCTCTGGGTATTAAATAAAATACCATCTATTTGTATATGTATACCTACTTTTTCCCTAAATGATGAATATTTTATTATGACGACTCTACATTTTCGGTAATGCTGAACATTTCGTCAACATTCAAGGGTCAAATTTGGGTAGCAACGTGTATGTATAAGTTAATATTGAATAAGTTTAGAATTAGTTTTGTCTCTTCTTTTTTTTTCGTTTTCCTGCTGGAATTATAATTTGCTTGAGAATGGATATTTGCCCTTTAAGGTATAAATAGATTGAGGTAATTTTTCTAAGGAATGTGGTGTGTAAGGGAAAATTGGGAAAATCTGAACAAACATATTTTTTTTCCGAATTCCATAGATTTGACATTAAAATTAATAATCTTAATGATTTCAATAAATTTGTGGACATTTCAAGTGATTTGGATAGAATTTAATATATGGAAGTCTGAAAACGGCCTAAATTTCTGAAAAAAAATTCAAAATAAATACTTAACGTTGAGATAGACCATAAGACCGTTGGACCATTGGATTCGTACAAGATTCAGCTATAATTTTCATGTTCTCTCGAGGCTAAACTCCAATCGCCCGATTTTTAAAAAATCTTTAAGTGACATGATGTTTTTTAAACCTAATTTCTATCAAAATGTCCCACCCTATACCTTCTCCCATCTCCCCTATACCTTGTACAATTTGCTCCATAAACAATAGAGATGTTACTCTAGATTCTAGAAGTACTTAATAAACTGTGAACAGTTTTAATTTGATGCTAGACTCATTAAAGAGAAAAACAAAAATCGTTTTAGATGAAATCTTTTAATGCTAAAAAACCAAATCATAAACTTTGCCAAATTAATGTATTAAATGAAAATTCGAGAAGCCAGCATCAGTGACTTATTCTAAAGTTTAAAGACATGCATCATAACAAAAAAAATACTTTAACAAACTTAGTATTTACTAATTTCTATTTTACCTTTCTCTGTGTAGTAGAAGGCACATAAAAATACAATAAAATTCAAATGTTAGTTAAATAGTCAATAAATATACTACGAGTATAATTTTTTTTTTCATCAAAGATATACTAAATACTAATAACCAAAAATAATATTAGAACTTACCGTCCATTATCTCTGCCAACGCCCCAAACTCTAATTGTGTGTATCGGTTGCGTATTAAGTATTGTCAAATTTTCTGGGTCAATTAATTTTAGAGCACCTTCATCGAGATCCATAAATAAATCTTTACCCTAAATAATGACATCGATTATCAGTCGAATTTTATTTTAAACAAAGTTAGTGTTAGTTTATTACATCTCCCCATCTTCCAACCACATCCAATAAATCATTTCGGCCAAGCGATAAGTCTACAATACATTTGTTAACAGCTTTTGATGATCGTTCCGGTGTTAGATCTTCTTCTGCTATTTCTACCCATCCCAATGATCGTACAGCAAATCTGATTGGTCGATCGGATTCCGATTTTAATGGATAGCTACGTCGTCTAAATTATGAATTTTGATTATAAGAATGTTGGTTTTTCTTATCGAAATTCTCACTTTAAAGCTAAATCTTCTTTCCTTCGTTTTTCCTCTTCTTGGTCTAGTGCTGAGCTTGTATTGCTTCTTGTCACAGATAGGCTTTTTGATTCCTGGAAATTTTATTATAAAACTTAATTCAATCGTTAAATAAATGGTTTTTTTTTGGACAGCAGTACGCTACAGTGTGTAACAATCGACACATTATATAATTCACAGGGTGGTTCAGTAGTGCCGTATGGCCTATGGACTAGCAAACTTTACAAAATTCGGGACACTTGTCATGTTTTCAATAAACCGACTGGAATGGAATGTACTAATTGACGAACATAATTGATGATTTTACCACAAACCATCGTAAAAAAACGACCTTCCTATAGAACACTAAAAGAGGAAATTAGTTTAGGACAAAGACATTCGTTATTAAGATCCCAAGAAATGTGTCTACGAAATCACTTTTTGTGACGAAAATAAATGAAAAAAAAACAAACGAAAACTTATTTAACTCGAATCACATACAGAGTACACTTTATCTACCTAAACATAATTGTGGATAACTGTTTTCGATATGCGCTTATCTTTGAAACGCTGCCAATCGACTGCAGCATTTTTCTCATTTAACCCAAAAGCCAAAATGAGTTTGACATGCCTGTTCAAAAGGTTTATTTTCCTTGGAGATGTTTAAATTTTATTGGATCCGATAGTATCGCAAAAAGGCAAAGAAAATAATTTATTCTCACTAGGCGAACGACAGAACTAAGTAGCCTGTTGATTGGATAGAATTATTTTATATTGAATAATAATCAATTCAGTGGCACATGACCATTATCAACAATATTTGCTAAGCACATTGGCATTCGTCCAACCCCATCAAAGTATACAGTCACAAATTCTGACAATCGCTTATCTTGAGAAGGAAATTCAAAAGTTCGTATTTGAACACAAAATTCCATAGAGACTATCGTTGGGTGGTAATTTAATAAAATAAAAAAAATATTATTTGTGATTTTTCAATTTGGCAAACTGCCAAAATGAAATGAAAAAAAAAACAACCAAATACCAAGAGTAGTTAAGTGAAACATAGAAATTACAAGCTTCATTACAATTTCATTGTCTAGTCTAGACTAAAACTTCTGCTCAACAAAGAAAACTTCATATTAAATGTCGCATCGCATATTTCAAAAGCTAATAACAAGATTTTCTTTTCAACAGACATTATTTCTTATATAATCCTTATAAGTGATCTACTGAAATGACAAGAAATGGTTTTAACTAATGAAATATATTTGAAGTTCTTCAGATTAAGATTACTTTGTCTTGGGGATGGGTTCGGTTTAATAATTTTTTTGTCTTATAATTTTTTTTCTATGTGAACTACTATGTGACTACAGTGGTTGTTTTTAAATTGGACTCAGTTATGTTAGAGATGTCCAAAAAAAAAAAAATTTAGTAAAATAAAACAAAATCGGCCTTAAATCCTTAAATTTTTTACTACTACTATTTATAACTAAAATGTAATCATCATCCCTCCTCTACCTGTATTCTATTTCCATGTCCATCTTTCGGTCCATAAAAACTGTTTATTGATGAAAATGAATTATTACTAATAGGACTCTTAGATGCTGTTGAAAAATGTTGCATCGGTGCAACCGGTGTTTTGAGCTCTTTTGGTTGTTCTTTTGACCATATAGGTGGTTCACGTTGTATGGTACCCGATTTTATATGCCAATAGTATGCTCCATTGTTGTCTTCAAATAAAACGTAACTGATTACGAACGTATTCCGAAAAAGAATAGAAAAACTTAATATTTACCTTCATGTTTTTCCCAGCCGGGTGGTAAGTCTTTATTTCCATCTTTATCCTCAAATCCATCGGTGTCCTCCTCTTTTTTTCCCTTTTCCTCATCATAAATTTCCTCATCCGAACATATTTCCTCAACTTTACCACCACTCAAATGATGTTTTCGTTTATTTGGTAATGCATACAAATCCTCCGAATTTAAATTTCCCGATATATGCTTTATGTTACTACTATCGTCTGCATCTTTCGATTTGCAATCATCTTTTTCAGGTGTTTGATCTGATTTAGTTTTCGTTTCTGACGGTGATGTATCCAGTAAACTTTCCTTTTGCGATGCACTACAATAAAAAAAAAAATAATAAAATAAAAAAAAAATTTCTCTCTCCCTCTTTTACTCTGTTACTCTCGGTATGTAACTTTAAATTTCAATATATATTATGGCCATACCTAAAATTTTCCTTGAGATCAACGCCCATTGAACCGATATCCAATCGGGCATAGTCTTTTCGATTGCTAACCATGTGCGCCTTATTTGAACGTAGTGAATTTTGTTGTTGCAATTCTGATAGAATTTCCTCGTACAGATGGGAGTTTCGTTCGATACGTTGTGGATCCATGTGATAGTTTGGATTCTCGTAGCTAAGAAGCCCGTTTTCTGGAAAATTATATTGTTGGAAAGTTGGAAAATGTGGTTTTGTTTTTTTTTTTTTTCTTTTTTTATGTTGATTAACCAGATAAATACAATTGGCCAGGTCGCTCTAAATAATAAAAACAAAAAAAAAAAACAGAAAAAACAAAAACAAAATAAATAAATAAAAAATATATAAAACTAAAGTAAAACTTAATTAAAGCCATGGCCTAGTGTAAGAAGGTACTATATAAGTAATATGTACGTGACTTTGGATTATTATTTTTTTTTCTTTTTTATTGACATTTTGTCCTCAAACTAAAATAAAAGGTAAATGTATGGTAGTTGCGTCCCTATAGGTCACGCTATTTCAGTACATATACTTTGAACATAAAATATCATAAAATTCTCATTCATCAGAGGGCCATTCAATTCTTTTTATATTATTTGCGTGGTTTTAGGACAAAGTTTTTGGGGTAGTGGCCGTAAAATAGAGTATGTATCTCGAACATATTTACTTTATTCAAATAAGGACATTTTTGGCACTTATTTTTTTTTTCTTATATTTTTCAATAAATATTATTTTATTTTCGGTCAAATTTTTAAGTCAACATCATTCCACCACCCACCACCCACCACCTACCACCATCCAATAATAATATTCTTTCAAAATAGATGGAAAATGAAAAAAAATATCCAAACCATAAACATTGTCTTCGATTCTATATAGTGGAGAAATTTATATTTTTAAAGTGTGAGTTCAGATAAGAGCAAATCATTATTATTGTATAGTCTAGACGGGCGAATAAATTTTCTTGAAGTGGGAAACATCGTGGATTCAATGAAATTGCAACAATACTACATATAAGATGAGATTTGAGATGCATACAAAATTTAGTTTGATATGGAACTTTACGATATATTGAATCGTGATCGATATTTGATATAGAACAAAATCATATGCATGATTGCATTATGTATGTAGATTTAGATTAGTTAAAAGATTTGGTATGTGCTTAGAAAATGGAATTGGTAATTTTCCTGTAATAATGATGTGGAAAATTTTGAGAAACTATGTGATAGACATCTACCTAAATATGCGAAAGGGATTGTGGAAAAACTAGGATGATTCTTCTTTCTACTCGTCTCAGATTGAATTATAAACGTGGCGATGTTTAACGAGCATCTGAAGAACATTGGTGGTTGGTCGTCAATACCAGTGAAATGCAGGAAAACTGCGTAGTTTTTTTTAGAGGAACAAGTAGCACTGAGAGACGTACAGAACTTTTACTATATACATAGAACTTTATTTTGCAAGATCGAAAATGTTGACATGGAACATGGAAGAATTATACACAAGGAAGAATGACGTATGGGATCCCTTAAAAATATTGTAATTCAAGACAATTCACTAAAAAATGTTTTTTCCATATTTATTACACGGATACGAAGTCTGGGCGATTACTTCCAGAATTGACAACAAAATTCGGGTTGTTGTCATTCCGTAACGAAGAGATATGGAAAAGCTTACTTTGCGACAAATTATCAGATGTCGGGACAATAATTGAGTTGCTAATTTCCTTAAATAAGGATACGGTGAACCGAGAGCAATGGGGTGGGGGTTGATCAAAGAGATGTGTTGCAGACTAGTTGACATTAAAACGAGTGTAGTGAGAGAAGTAGTTACATAAACTGACAAGGGACAAAGTAAGGTGGTGCAAATTGATTTCGCGTGCTTCCCGTAAAGAAATTGGTGGATAATGAATGATAGAAGTGGTTTTTGATGATCATAAATATGCTCAAACCGTCTGGCAACTGGTGGAAAGCAAACTTTTGATATGCAGAATTTAGTGATTTGAGAATAGAGTTGGCAAATATAAAAATATTAATCAAATGTACAATTTCATGCTAAAAGAACACTTAAGGTATATTAAAAGTGAAATTTAGCAAACTCTATGTCCTTAATCGAGTAATACAATTTTTTTTTTTTCTTTGAAAAGTTGCCAATATTGTAGAAAACCTTTTTTGCTATTGAATTTACATCATCGAATTTTAGATTACATTTTAAAACAAATTTCAAATGAGATAAAGGAAGAAAATCTACGTACAAAATCTTGTTGTATCAGAAGAGAAATCGGTGTAAATTAGTTTTGGGTAATAGGAAAACCCTTTTTATCCTATTTTAAATCAAAACGAAGCAATCGTATAATACAAAAGGTTTTCAATTACATTTCAAAGTTCCTTTTCCTCTATATTTACATACATCTATTTATGTACTGTATCCTCGTATACATAAACCGTATGCCGTCTTACAGTAAAAAGTGAAATCAAATCGGTAGAAAGGATTAAAATTAATTCCTTGGGTTCGAATTCGAAATAATTAATCCAACATTTAAATTAAAAATAATTAATTAACGAAAAGAATAATAAATTATTAAATTTTATTTTAAAAATTGTTATACAAAACCTTGTTGTAAAATCTCTTACATATTGGCCTAGGCTATGCTAATACATAAAGTGAAAGCATTGTTTTAGTTTATTAGTAATCTTGTTATGATCTTTTTAATATATATACACTGCACTGATCGAATTACATCAAAACCTTACAACAGCATTATAAGAACGATTTGACTTAGAAAATTTCTTCTCTCCAACAAAAAAGTAAATTGAGGTCATTAGAGATAAATTGATTTTATGTAAAATTTCGTGAACAACACACCACCTACGATTAAATTTAGGAATTTTTAAAAAGGTCGAAGTTTCTGGACCGTGTTAAATATAAAAAAGGAATGTGGTCAATATCAGTAACGTAGCGTTGGTTTTATTGACAAATTTGAATAGCAATAATTTTTTTTTAAGTAAAGTTTTATTTGCAATCTTTTTTGGCTTATAAATTTTTTTCGGTTTTCTAATAAAATATCGAGAAAATCAAAATAAAACACATGTAACTCAAAACTCAAACTAATTTAACAAAATTGCCTTGCAGATGCATCCCCAGTTTTGAGCTGCATGTGTTTTATTTTGATTTTTTCGATATTTTGTTAGAAAACCGAAAAAAATTTATAAATTACAAAAGATTAAGAATAAAATTGTAGTTGAAATAAAATTATCACTATCGAAATATATTAATAATTATGGGAGGTATGGGGGGATTATTAGTAAAAAATTTCAGAGTTACTTTGCATAGGGAAAAATAAAACCCAATCTTCGTCGCACTGATAAGTATCCCTCTCTTGTCAGTCTGTCATTTTATAAAATCTACAAAAATTGTTAACAACATTTATTTTAAACATCAATAGCAACCCTGAAGACCGCAATCAGAATGGAGACAAGCTAAAGCTCTCATCAGGCGGCCGGATCAATCTCCATCGAACTACATATATACATTCTCTACCCAGAGCTAAGGTTAAAAAACTAACAGAGTTAATTACCGGGCATGATCAATTCAAGGGCACTTATACAGAATGGGTGTGGTAGTAGAATCAACCAGCAGATTTTGAGAGGAACTCCCAGAAACAGCTGAGTATTTATTCTGTGACTGCCGATACGTATCGAGAATGAGATAAAAGACATATGGAAGCCATTTGGTGACCTTATCGGAAATCCGTAACGCACCATGGCCAAGGTTTATTAATAATCTTCTTGAATGGTAGACCGAGTGTATGTCCAAATGCTGTACAGTCAGCCCGCTCCCCACACTATCAATAAGGGTTCCGAATCAGTAACGACTATAAAGGTAGTGTTAGTATAAAACGTAATAATCAAAATATGACCAATTATAGAGCCGAAGTTCAGACATCAATCAACAGTATATATGTACATTGTACATAGTTCCGCTCCCATGCACACACAACGTTATTATTGGTCGCCAGAGAAATTTCCTATTTTACCATTTATTATAATAAATGTACTCAACAAAATATTAGATTATATCGCAGAAACCTCATAATAGAAAATAAAAAATTCATGCTCTAAATGACAAATTATAATTAAGGAGCAATGACTCTACTCGAGGCGCCACTAAATTGCTATATATATGTACAATGTACATAAGTATATCTATGTAATAGAAAATATACTTACTTAAAATATCAAAAGCTTATGCTTATGTAATACAATGTATTACATTATTATATATGTAAATACCGACATATTTTACAATCGATTTAGCAAAACGAACACCATAATTGCTATACGAAAAAGGTAACTATTACGGTAGTTAATTCTAAAGTTAACGAAATATTGAATTAACTCTTCTACTACGTTTTTTAGATACAGTACCAGCTTCAGTTCTAGGTCACTTATTTTACGATAGCTTTTCGATACGTCAAATAAATATCCCGAACGCCCCTTTTTGACGTTCATTGTGTATCACCAATCACAATTTATTATCTAATATTATGGTTCGATATTCATATAAAAAATTACTATTTATGTTCAGCCAGGAGTATAGAAAAAAGAAAAAAAAAATAATATAGAAATAAATTTATTCCATTCCATATAACCCGCCATTTTATACCAGTAAATATCCTAATTTTAAAAAGTATTTTATAGCTTTATATATGAAAGCCAATAAACTTCAAAGGTTGGTGAATTCACCAGAGGAAAAAGCACATAGCATAGAATATTGCAGCCACCTAACAACCATTTTAATGGTGAAAATTTATCTTTTGCCATTATTCTGCTATGTAATTAAAGCAACAATTTGTTACGTTACAGTTTTCCTAGTAACCTCTGCCGTCAGCCATAAATAACTGAGTCCTTTGTTGGTTGTATTAATGTAAGCGACAATGTATTCTATTTTCCTAATAGGAAGGCAATTTCCTTTGCACATCAACAATGGGATGGAAAAACAGTATACACATCAGGCGCGTATCTGGGAGGACTGAAAATTAACTATAGTTGAAAAACAGACAGTTTTTTTTCTCTCTCTTCAAATTAGTAAGTAGTTAGAATGTATAAATGGAGGATGGATGGTTGGAAGAGAAGATATGTTTGTATATAGTCTAATCCTATAAATGTTTGTTGGAAAAGTGTGGAGATGAATTTTGTTCATTAATCAAAAACCATTTATTTTCAACTCCTTTTATGATTTTAAGGAAATTTTCAGTTTTATCATTTTAAGTTGAATCCCATACTTTTGAGTTCTAAAACTTCAAAGAACCGATCAGAGACCGGAATTAAAAGGCAAAAGATTGGGTCATAACTAGTGTTGCCTCTGAAGTTAGAAGTAAAAGAATAGCTATTGATGTTTTGTTAGAATATTTATAACTCTCATTCAGACATTTTGATGTAAAATTCTCGAGAATTTTATTTTTGTGAATATTCCTGTGAATAGTTTCCAACTGGTGAATTTTCAAGAATTTTCTAATTTAAGTGAGTGAATTTTGTTATCTGAGCAAACAACATTAACTAATGACTCATATAGTGTTAGTGGAAAGAGTTTGACGCCCGTCTAATGCGCAAAATTAATTTTGTTTTGGAGAACACTTATATAATCAGATCATAGATAATCATTGAGATTTGAAACCCGTATATAAATATGCCACCACTGCATCGCACTTGTACAATGTACGATGTGCGTATACAACATTTAGTCGCCATCTTGACAATTTACAACAAAAAAAAAACAAAACAACAAAAAAACACTGAAATTACGACTTCAATTTTCATACAATAATATTACATAAAATTTTCCATCTATGAAACATATATAATGCCATATAAACACGAGAGCCGGAATTCATCGGTCAGAACTCCAGAAGCCACATTGCCTGGGTCGGAAATATATTATGATTCTTTGAAAATTGTATTATAACGCAATATATGTGTGGCAGAATATATAGGCAGGCAGAATGTCTGGCGCCAATTACACATTTGCTATTGTTCTATAGTAGCCGTTTCGTGATAAATGTATGGGAAAATTGGTGGTGGAGGTGACTCACAAACAAAAAAAAAAAAACAAAAAACATAATGTAAAGTTGAAAAGTAAATATGCAAATTGAACGGACAACTTAGTGAATTGGGTCAGACCATATTCCATTTGGTACATTTGAAATGTAATTAAGTTGCAAAAAGCTGTTTGTGTTGTTTTGCTGCTCAAAAAATTTTGTTTGTTATTTCGCGAATAAATGGCCAATATACAAAACATAATGGCGCTATTTTATGTATAATTTACGTAAGTATATATATAGGGGGTTGTTGGTTTATAACTGACGGTATCGATCGTTGGTTTAAGGAGTAAGTACTTGTAACACCCCTCAAGGTAATTTTATATCAGATGGTTGTCTGCTGGTATATAATCTTAATCAAAACTCTAACTTAAGCGTGAAATTACAGCATTCACATTTTAGGAGTTCATTAAAATCGTTAAATCACCTATATTAAAAAAAAAAGAAGAAAAGTGTATTCAATTTGAATTACATAATAGTCACAAATCAGTGATTAAAAGGTGTATTTTATAACTATCAGGCACTACATATTCCCACAAGATGTTCTTGGGAATTTTGACTAAATATTGGCCAATTTAATATAAAATCGAATCTATACTGCTACTAATGTGCCTTAGTGCCATATGTATTAATTCTGTTTAGATATTTTAACATTTCAGTCACATATAAAAGTTTTCCAATAATTTACTCTAACTTTCTAATTTAAAGAAGTTAACTTTAAAGCTTAGTACTTATATATAGAATGTGTATTATATATATATATAGGAGGGGGTGACATTAAAACTATTCGACCAATTCACATCAAACGATAATTTCGGTACGCTCAACGCATCCTCTCTCCTATACCTGGACGATAAATGGGACCCTTGAGTTGTTACATAACGATAAAAGATATCGGCAAAGTAACTCTTGTTTACATGAGCAAATAAATTTTTATTGAAGCCCCCCATACACAAGACACAAGATGGCGCAGTCACGTACATAGACGCAAAATTGGCCAAATTATTGATATTGTTGTTCATTAATGTTAGGGATAAATGTTTTCAGCATTGTCTGTATCCGTATGCGGTGAAGGATTGGTACTCTGTTTGTAAACAGCGAAAACAAAAAAAAAAACGAAAAAAAAAACAAAATATTTTATTCCATCTGACGAATTGTTCATGATCATAAATATTTCGTGCCAAAATCAAATTTATTCGAATTTCAGCAATATTCACTAATGTCTGTCTAGTTATTTTATGTTTCATTAACATCAATTCAGTAATAAAATAACATTTCCATCACGAGCTGCGGTTAAATCGTAAAAACGTTCCAAAAGCACGCACACGAAATTTTTATTTATTATTTCAGATACGCAAATATAGATTTATCATATATCAATATCAATAGTTAGCATAAAAATTATTAAACCCAAAATAAAAACAAAATTATATTCATTTAATTTCAATTAAAACGATTTACCTAAATAGATGTCATCATCATCAATATTTTGTTGATTTGCAAGCGTGGCGATAGTCGCCATTGCTTTACACAATTGAATCAATGAGGGTGGCGGCAATATTGCCACGCTCAATGGTGTTCGAATCAATATTTCGCCCGACAACATTCAAGAGACCAACCACCTCTTACCTGTAATGAAAGAAAATAAAATGATGTTATTGGATTGTTTTTTTTTTCGTTTTTCGTTTTTCGTTTTTCTTTTTTCTTTTCTTTTTCCCTTTCTTTATCAGGTAAAAAGAAAAACTACCTCCAGTTCGTATGGTGTTTTTCTTTATAAATTGGATTTCCCAGAAAGAACAAATTTATTCCAGTCATAATTTATCTCTGGAAATTGTTTTATCTTTTTGATTTACCCTATTTTGAAAGCTAACACAGGTTATTTTTATAATCTTAGACGGAATTAGTAAAAAAAATAAAACAAAAAAAATTTTAGATAAAAAAAACCAACAAAAGTAACCAATAACCAAGAATATTATTTTTCTATATTCTGTTCTTATTCTTTATTCCGTCTCTATAAGTACCAAGAGAATTTAATGATTTAATAATAAGAGATTTAATAATCAAGTGACGTAGGTAGATAATAATTTTCGTAAAGTTTTCTTGTTTTGTGTGGAAACCGCTCTTCGAATGTTTTAAAAATAAAATAAAGTAATTGGTATATTCTAAAAATATAAAATGTCGACCTTTAAGAAATTAAATTTTAATATTAATAAATTATTCATAAGTTAGAGAATTTCACAGTGCACACACAATCACCTTTGAGAAAATAATCTAAGAAAAAACTAGAAAATCTATATGTGCGATGTTGATTTTTTTTACGTATTCGTCATTGGGCATATTTTTTGTCCAAATATCAAAATAAACTGCGACCGGTTTTAGGAGAAAAGTTTGTGCCCTGTTTCAATGTTCCATTTGCACCAATTGTACATGATTTTATTTTTGTTTAATTGACAGCAGAACAACAAATTAAAGAAATTGATATATTTTTGGAAATTACTTTGCCAACAAATATTTATAAAAAAAGGCCAATAGGAAAATGTTGACTAATAGTCAAACGAAACAAAGAAAAATTGTATATTTACCAACTTGTAACTAACTTCACACCGAAATCGATCAGGGTCAACAAAAAAAAAAAAAAAACCAAATAAAATCTTACCTATAAGAATATTAGCCTTCTTTAAACCCATCGCCGAAATACCGTCAGCTGCAAATTTTATTGTCAACAATAATCCGGTTGTCAATAGATTTAATTTAATTAACGCATTTAGTAATACACTATTAATGGTGCTTAGAAATAGACACAGCGAAAGCAAAGCCGTTGAATATTCAACCGAATGCTTTGTTGGCGGCGCCACTTTGATTGATTTTTATATGAAATTTCATTTAGTAACATTAAAAAAGTTAATGGACTGTCACAACATACTGACAACATCAATATTCTAGTACATATATACATACATATTTGTATTACATTAAAACCACATTATACATTTCTTCGGTGGAAATTGTCAACTTGTACTCGCATTACTACACATAATATTAAAACACCTTATGTTTGGTAGGAAATTAACTTTTAAACATTTTCACATACTTGAACGAGTTTTTATTGGTTTTTGAATGAAGTCCTTGATGGGTATATACCTACTTATGTATGTATATATATATATATATAAGACATTCGTATTATTAGACAATAAAACAAAATGAACAAAAATCGATACAAAGGGATGTTAAGGCAACGGGGAAAAAGGGTTAATATTAATTAATTCAATGTTCGTATAATATTAATTATATTTAATTCGAATATTTGTATGTGCCGTGCCGGCTTACCGGATATATACTGTGCAAGTAATAAAAATTTCAAAGTAAAATATAGATCGTCTGGCCATATAGGGCGTCGTATTCGAACTAAAGTTTGAAAGGAAAGCTCTCTTTGAAATATTCACCCACCCCCTGCAATGTATATATATATATATATATATATATATATACGTTTGTCAAGGATTTTTCTACATAACAACATCTATATGTTGTATGAACGATTTTATAAGGCTTGAGTACTGTGTGTCGGCATACACGGCAAAATAACAAATACACAAACCGGAATATTCAAAGAGAGGGAGAGAGCCCAATGTTTTTGTGAGCATATCCCATAGAAATTAGCGTCATCCTTGTACTCAAATGAGAACCATACTTATATATAATACCCATATATGTACAGTACATAGATATTGACGAGACTTTTGGGGTGAGACTTTAAGCGGGCGTATTTTTTTTTTTTTTATATTTTTCCTCCATTTCGGGAAAACTCTATGAGCCATCTATATACACTCATACATACATGTACATTTATATGTACATCATAATATATTTAGTGGATGCGGATGATTCATACATTTTATTAGTCATAAAATGTTTGTATTGACTAATAAAAATTTTTAATGTGTCTGTGGATGGTATAATAGAGAGGGTTGACAAAATATTTCGTTTCGCTGATGGTGGAAAATTCATATTATTTTGTGAAGTTCTCAGCCAAAAATTTTACTATATCAGAATGTTGCACTGAAGGATTTATTCTTATTATTATTGTAATCTATCGTAATATATGAATGTATGTAAAAACCCATTTATTATACGATTAAACACATACAACTTATACCCATATTAAAGTACAAAACAAATTACAACCAGATAGTATTCATAACATAATCTCCATTTACCCAAAAAACGGAGTAATCCTAACAAACATTAATTAATAATAATGCTTAACCGTCTAAAGGTGTTTATTACCATAAAATCTATTTTAATTGGGGGCTTTCATCTTAATGTGAACATAGTTATGTTAACTATGTGCTTTTCGTATTCTATGTTTTCTTAT
Source organism: Platyura marginata (assembly GCA_026745375.1). Classification (NCBI taxonomy): domain Eukaryota; kingdom Metazoa; phylum Arthropoda; class Insecta; order Diptera; family Keroplatidae; genus Platyura; species Platyura marginata. Next base: position 13,709 of record JANSTT010024768.1, on the reverse strand, counting down.
ACCTGGTGAAAAAGCAATTTCCTGCCATTTTATATTACCTACATCGTATATATGTGTGTATGTAGGAATATTATACCCAGTCTTAAGAAAATTTATTACACTTGTAGTCATTTTAAATTGTGTCTTCTTTTCTTATACATATTGTCTTATATAAGTACGAGTTTATATTAGAAAGGAGGTATATGGTCCTATATACAGTAGAAAATTTATATTTTGTATCGTTTTTAATGATTGTACCCCATAACGTCATTAAAATGGATAACGCGATGTAGTTAAATAATCCTGTTTATACTGTGTATAAAAACGTTCAGACAAATTAGGGATTTACGAAGTTTTATTTGTATTATACATATTTATACTAGATGTAGGAGTATTGCTATTTTTTGGGGTTCTTTGAATCAGGAACAATAGAGATGAGAACATGTTCATTGAAGTTATAGCATTTTGGTCAACTTTGTTTCAAAATAATTTTTTTTTTGTTAAATTCTGAATGAAAACAGAACAATTGTTTTTGTACAAAAGGGGGGTAATTATAGTACATGGATTAGAATTTCAAATCTTATAAAAGAAAAATCAAATTAAAAAACGGAATAAAAAAAAAAAAGAAAAAACCAATATTTTCTGACATTTTTGTTATCATTATGCTAGAAAGATTTTTTAAATAGAATTCGTAACTTTATGATAGGATCAAAGAGCGTAGTAATAAAGATTTTGTATTTATTTCATAAAATATTTAAAAGAAAATCTAAGATTGAGAACAATTGCTTTCGTTGTCGAAAATTTTGTATTTTTTAAATTTGACATGGACATAACAAATAAATTATTTCTTAACCAAGGATCTGAAAAGATGAATTTAGAAGTAATCGAACAAGGGTCACAGATAGAAGAGTTAAACATCATATTCATATTGACAATTTATAAGGAACTGACTCAGAATCATTATTCTACTTATTATTTGAAACGTACACGTATAAATCGAGTAAAATCGTTCACAACTACCTACATTTATATAATAATAGAATGATTTTGCACTTTAAACACGTACCTACAGAAATTTACTAAACTAAATTAATTAATTTTAAATTATTCTCTTTGGACTTGGATTATACGAAAAAAAGGAGTTACCCATCCATAAAACAACAAAATTAACGTCGTTCGATAAAATATATAGTTTCAACAAGCTTCTGAGAAGAATCCAATTTATTAACAAAACACTTCAATTGTTAAAACAAGGTAAACGAAAGTTCTTCTTTTATTAACGTACACAATGGATTGGTGCTGTTCGTATCAATGTTTGTTTTTGAACTTACGTATAGAAAGGTTTAATTGCAAACGAAATGTTAAGCTAACAAAAAGGAAAACGTTAAATTATTTTGCAAAACAAATACGTTTATACTGCAAAATGTTGTTGTACTAGAAACTAGAGTTAGAGAAAATAAAATTGTTTTTAAGTTAAATTATAAGTAATTACCAAGAGAGAGAAAAAAAATTCTATGTACTACATCACTAAACTAAACTTAGAATATAAAATACAAACATTATCTAAGTACTTATTTATGTATTTCTAGACTATTCCTTTAAATTCCTTTAAAGAGAAATAAGAAAATTATACTGTAATTAGAGATATTCGGGTTAGGTATTTTTGGTATAAAAATATTTGAATTTACTTAGAAGGATGAAGTCAATCAATTTTGCTAGGGAGAGGAGGACATTTGGGATTTTTCCAATAATTTTTTTTCTTTCAAGCAATTATTTAAAACACAATTTTAAAAAGAACAAAAAAAATGTTTCATTTTTGAAAAATCTGTGTTGGAATTTGAATATTTTTATAATTATCACGTTGCTATTTGGAACAAAATTATTTTCCAAAAAAATATTTATGTATATTAAAAAAAATGTCTAAACCCAATAATTAAAAATACAGATCAATTTGACACTTTTTTGTTTATGAAACTACATTTGTAATACATGCATGAATTCAGATTCATTCACTATATATTTAGTAGTAATAAAAACCTAATTAATTACAAAATGTCTCCAACTACATAAATATTTACTTTTGATTTAAAATGGCAATTAGATTTCCGAAAACAATAAAAAAGAAATAAATTTATTTCAACAAATATTATTCTAAAAAAACAATAAAACTTGCACGCAAAACAAGTCCCCTGAGATATATGTAAACATACCTGCTACCATCAGCAATTTTCGTGTTATCTAAGTGAAAATAAAAAATTTATATTCTTATCGATAAGGGGTTGTAGAGGTGTACAGAGATTCGTGTATGTGTTTCGAAGTAAATAATGGGTGTGTTGCATCATTAATTCATGAATAAATATTGATGGTAATTGAATAATTGACACTACTACGGGTGAATGTATGAGATTTGGGTTAAAGGTGGAGTTTTTTTTTTTTTTTGGGAGGGGGGGTATACTATTGGAAATATATTGTTATGAGACTATTTTTTGTGTGGGTAGAAATGATAATGTTATTCGTTGAATATTTGTGTTTATTATTTGGGGTTTGAAAGCATTTCCAATGCGTGGTATAGGCGATTTTTTTTTTGCCGATAAATAATACTTAAGCTCTTTATAGTTGACAGTTTTTTGTTATGCCAATGAATGAATTTAAAAATCAAGAATTTTATTGGTTTTTTTTTCTTTTACAGATTTGCATACATGAAACTGGTCACATAAATTATATACGATGATACGTTTTAATGACGGTTTTAGACCTCATTAAAGAATGTGCTATAAAAGATTAAAAAATCACTTTTTTATTTAACCAAAAAAAAATTGAAATAAAAAAGGATATATCTCAATTTAAAAAAGTCACATCGCCCAGTATTGTCTTTTTAAGTTATTTGACATTTTATTATTTTTTTTTCTCGAAGATCTACAAAAAAAAAATATTTAATCGTTTTTATAACAAAATCTAACATGGATTGAATACTTAATAGAATTCTGGTGAAGTGGTTTTTATACTCAAAGGCCATTAAAAATTCAGCATATAATAAGAACTTGTTCTTGATTATCAGTATCGAAGTTAATAGGTTATTAATTTCCCTTGCATGTGTACTATTTGAGATATTGTCTACTAAGCACTTATCAACGTTTATAATGTACATATAATAATACCCCCGTATCTATCCACTTCATTTATGTATTAAGTGCATATCATCTAAGTATCGATCTATTAAATTATAGAGAATGTGACACACGCGTATTTTATGTATTCAAATGGAAACAAAAACGGATAGAGAAAAACCATTTAATATGTTTTAATACATCGAATAAGCCATTTGAAATGTTTAAATAAATAAACAAATATTTTAGTTTTGTTTTTAATAGCCGGAGAATGTACGTTTAGTTGTTAGACATAGATCTGCTAAAAAAAATCGCCGGTATGACTTTAATTTTTTTTTTGTTTGTTTGTTAATTTTTAGTACATTCAAAACTAATTTGTAACACGATTTTACTTAACTGACGATTGAGTAATTAAATATTATTTTATTGCAATTTTTTGTTCCAATATTTCATACACAAACGTTATCTATCTATATCTTATCAACTACTACGTTCGTTGCAAAGTTTTTTTTTCCCTTTATTCATAAAAAAGGAAATTCGATTTTTCTAAAAAAAAAAATTACGGGAGTGAAAATGAGCAAAACTTATTTTCAGCTACTACTATTTTTTACTTGTTTCATAAAAAATGCATTTTCATGACTAAAGTTAAATATTTTCAACAAATTTACTTCCCAAAAGAAATTTTAAGGGAAAAGTTTTCATCGAAGTGGTTTTTACTCTTTTACCCCGTTGTGAGTGGTTGGATTTTTTTTTTTTTTTTTTGTGAATTACCGAAAAAGTAATTTATGAAATTTTGTTCGAGGAGTTTTAAGGACAATATCAGTTTTTCTAGTAAACCTTGGCAAACTTCATATATGGGATAAAAAAAGGAGGAAAACACATGCTAAATGTAACCTTTTTAATTAAATTCAATCTCTTTAGTCTTTATGTTTAAGAATTTGTACAAATAATTCAAAAATATTATTAAAGAATTTTTTTTGTAAAAACCACTAAGAATGGAAATTTTACCGTCGTAATGGTATAATCAAATTAAGAGTTTACTTAAAATGTAAAATACAACATTTTTGCATAAATACTTTTAAACAATATTTAATATTGTACATTTTCTGAACGACCACCAATTTTACTATTTAAAATTAAACAAGATTTTCAATTACAAAACTTTCTGATGGTAATAACAACGACAATTCAACAAAACTTTGTCCTCAGGAGCATTACAAAATTTACAAAATAAAACCGTATACGAGCATGTTTAACGTCATTTGGAAAATGGTTTTGAATATCAAAATAAACAGCATTGTCATTACAGAACCATCAAAACTGTCCAGGCCAGACAATTTATTCTATATATATGTAGAATGATGGCCATTAATTTATAAACAATATTACGGGGTTGATGATGAGAACAAAAATTTTCATATAAATTGTTTTTGATGCACTGGTGGCTTTTATGAATTTATTACAATATTTACCACATCATTTTAATATACAACAATTCTAGTCAATGTATACAAATTTATGATGTGTAATATAAATATATACAATAATATGTCAAGGGAAGTAACTCATTGACATGCAAAATAGGCATATACATAAAACCAAAATACTTTGTGGCTTTATGGTAAGGTTCCAGTTCTTACGTATATATGTACAACATTTATTTTTGTATATTTATGCGAGTTTGCGAATAGAATTCAACAAGTTTTATGGGGTTGAATATATTATAATTTTATCCCATTTCAAAGCTTAAACCACTCTTTGAGTATATTTTATTCTCATAAGCTTGAATCTGATATCGTCTATATAGCATCAAGTACCTCCTTTTGCAATTAAATACCAGAAAACTAAAGTATTTAATAATTATGGCACAGGCAATTAATTAGTACCTATACTATAGAAAAATAAAAAAGCCTTAAAACCTTTTAAATATTTATGTTCGTATTATTGTTTCACAAAGCAGGGTCGTTTTTGTTATCGGATGAACAAATAAAGTAAATTGTGAGATGTTTAACTAATCAACTCTTTCACAACATTACAACATCTTATCGGTCAGGGCGGGAATCGAACTCACGACAGCACAGAACGTCTCAGAATACTCGGCCACACTGACACCCTTATTTAATAATTTATGGAAAAATTCTAGTTTTATGTTTTTGATATTAATTGATCACTCATCAATTTAGAATTTAAAGAGGAATTCGAACTTACTATCTGCCCTTAGATCAACTATATTCAATTAACAAAAAATTAATCAATACCGAAAACTATTTACTTATTATGTTTGCATGTATATGTGTGCGTGTAAAAGAGAGAAGATAATATAAATAAAAATCTAAGCTATCATAAAATAAAATACATCCTTTTTTTGGGGATGAGTAAAATAATTATTATGTTAACGGATCACATTGAAAACCTAAATGTCTGTTTGTTAACTAAGCCATGTACATATATTAAATACTGTGTGTACAAACAGCTACACACATTTACACAGCTATTAAAAAGGTGACTCATTTTAACGAGAAAATATCCTTGAATATTGCTTTTCAAGGTTAGGCGTATCCTTCCTTTATATATTGCCGGAGAGAATTTCGTTATGATAATAAATCCTGGCTGTTTGTATATTTGTACCTCTAATACTACATTTCGGTAGCTAAAATAGCTTAAATGTTTTGCAGAAATCCTGTCATAAACTACCCTAACATAATAAACCGAGAAAGGCATGAAGAAATCCTCCTTATTGCCTATTGCATAAGCAATAAAAACACATTTCTCTTTACTCTTTGGTTTTATAGGCTCTCCATGAAATATACTCCCAACTATAAAATATTCAATACAACGTTTTCCACACCGAATATATAGAAAATTTTCCGCTTTTGCTATGGGAAGCTTTGTTTTAAGTGTGTGAAAAGCTTGCCGCTATATATGTATGCGAGAATGTATATTTAGAAAATCGGTAAAGCTTTCAAAGAGAAAAAGAGAGATAGAAAAAGAGAATTTATTTACCAAAAAGCATTATGTACTTGTACTTGTATATGGGAGACATTCGACGCCACATTGTCTGCAATCGATCCGATGATACAAACCATCAACATCAAATATAGTATAGAAGGCGCACTATGTAGTGGCATAAGCACCTACCTTACCTGGTGTATTTATGTATATGTGTGAAATGATTACAGAAAATATTTTCAAATATATTAACTAAAAAAGAATTAAATTTGTATAATAAATTTTTGCTACATAATTAACAGCTTTAATTTGCAGTCATTGAGATTTTTAATTTTGCTTTAATGATATCTAATAAAAAAGCCTTAGGTCTAATAGTTAATTTCAATTCTATGCGATTGTAATTATCGTGTTTTTAATTTGGAAAAACAAAGATCAAAAGCTTTACAAAATGTTAGTAAAAACTGAGTTGTACTAAAAGATTGCCGAATATGCCTCAAATCTCTGTAATAAAAAAAAAATGTAATCGAATAAAATCATGATTTTCAGTAGTGTATTAATTACGTAATTTTAAAAAAAAAATTTAAATCACTTGGGAAAAATAAGAAACAATGGAAACCCCATGAATCGAGCTATTATACAGATTCCAAACAATACTATTTTTTTTAAGTTACATATTTGCGTGGAAACAGAAGTAATTTTTTAGAATATTCTTAGAAAACTAACGTCAAAAACAAAATGTCGTTTTAGGTATGTACTTTATAGGAATAATTTATTGTAAATGATTTAAAAAATATTCAAACGACTGGAGTAGCTACCAATAAAAAATGCTAATTTAATACCCCATTTTATTTATTTATTTATTCTACTATAAAACGATAAATATCCTCTATTAGATTAAATGCCACTTTCACTGACCGCACTATTTCTTAACATTTCTCAATAAAAAATGTTCTTCAAATACCCTTTTATTAATGTAATGTAACGCAAAAGACGCAATTTAAATGTAATAACACGTGGCCAATTCAACCAAACGATCAACATTCCCCTTTTAAGTGCCGCAGCAATATTTGCTTGTAAATAATGTAAATACCGAGAGTATTAAAAAAGTTTTAAAATTATACAGACCACCAAAAACTGAAAACATAGCAAGAGAGAGTGTATCAAATTATGATTTACAGTACAAATTAAATGGGCTTTGTTATACTGGATAATGTGTAATCCCTAAAATGATAAATTTAAGACGATTACTCATTGCAAACCTTAAGTTGAAATATTTTCCACTGCCAGAACATAATTGGCCCAAAACAAAAACCATATTACATTCAGAAATTTACTGGCTTGTCCTCATAATAATAAGGAAAGTTTTCTTTGAAACTGTTGTGTATGTACAAGAAAACTTTTTTGGGACAAACTCAATTAATAATTTTACAGCCTTCTTAAGCTTGTCTAATATTGCAACTTTATGATGCGCCATAAACGTGCACGCTATGTCATTTGAAAGAGAACTTAAAGTTAAAGTGAATGTGGTTAACCAAGTGGGTTCAGAATTATAATTAAGGGCGCAAATGTATATCAACATAATTGTATAGGAAATATAAAATTATCTATGGCAACTACTAAAAAATTGTCAAAAGAAGGATATTAGGGATATTACAAACTAGTGTCAATATGATATATTATCTACATTCAGGATATATTCTCGTTTCAATCACAAGGGATTTGCTTTGTAAAAATATATGTACATAATACAAAATGCTAAATATGTTGATTTGAATAAGAATTATACTTAGTTATTCATTCATTCATTCATTCAGGAGTGTGATTATATGCAGGATACATATATGTGAATAGGATATTTATATTTAAAGAGATATAAAAGAACAAAATTTTGAAAATACGAAAAGAAGCATGATACTTATGTACATATATAAATAAATGTGATTTTCTTTATTGCTTTTCTTTATTTAATAAACTACAGATACTGAAAAGTGAGTTCAGGTTTTTTTTACAATTCCCTGTGGAAAATTAAACCGTTTTCTCTACACATACAATTCACTCAAATATTAATGGGAAAAATATTTGTTTCAGAGATATTCAATTTTTTTTTTATTTTTATAAAAAATAAAAAAAAAATATCAAAATAAAGTCTTTTACCTTCTACATAAAAAATGCAATATATAGACTATAGACAATAGAGCGTTAAATCCATTCTTTTTATTAAAGGAAGTCTGTCCAATTTGATGACACTCTGAAATATATTGATTATAGATATTTTGGCCTTTTTATATCTAAGTAGTTATTATTAATTTATTGAACAAAAAAAAAATAAATAAATTTAAAGAAAAGCCTTTCTTGTTTTCTATGTTTCCCCAGAAACAATTAAAATTTCGCCAAACACCAATTTTACATAAAAGTTGTAAATTGGTTGTATTTACGTTAAAGAAACGTCGCTGTAACTGCATTATAACTGCTAATGGACAATTTATAAATGACTAGATATAGAATAAAAAAAAAACATTACTATAACTTTTAAAAGAAGTAAGTAAATTATTTATGTAAGGGTTTTAAAAGTAATAATAACAGGAACGTTTCTTTAACAAAAATATAATGAATTTATAAATTTAAGTCATTATTGAATTATTATTAAGACAACCGATATAAAAGTCAATTCAAATGAAAAACTATATAATTACGAACCTAAAATGGAAATTTTTCTCCTTATTCCATAATTTACATAAACTTTTCATCAACTACTTACATTCTATATTGATTTGTTTGTCATATAAATTCAATGTACTGAATTCTCAATATTTGTGTTTTTCGAGTATTTTTACTTTCTTTTTATTTCTTTTTGTTTATATTTACCAACACGAACAATTTTCTTTTGACATAAAATTCAAATGTCAACCTCATTTAGTATGCGGAATTTTTTACGAGGTTATTGGAAACATAAAATACAAAAAATCTACATACATATAGAGACGGTGCGCAAATTTGCATTGTAAGTTTTTTTTTTTTGTTGTTCTTTTTTTTTGTTGTGCAAAATGGAAACACAAGTTATGAATTTATCAATAAGTTTGTCAAAACTAGAATAAATATCATTATTTAATATAATAGTATTTTTCTTTATTATAAGAGCAGTGCTTTAAGCTTGAAATAAATTACCGTCAATGTTGGTTAAATTTATCCATTATTAGGTATAGATTTACCAAACAAAAATAGAGGGTGTCAATATTGTTGTCTGCGAATATATTAAATTATTAGCTAAATGTCAAATAAGTATCCTGAACAAACATACATCCACACATCTCTACTCCAACGCATTATAATATTTGTACATACATATATACATATATGTACATATGTACATAAATACATATACATATCTACTCTTTTATAAACTAAGAACGGATAATGTCAACTTTTAAGAGGACTCAAGTTACATTGTATTTTCTTGGTAATAATATCGGATAAACAAAAGCTCACAATAAAGACTCGAAAAAGATTTTCGGTATTTGTTGACAAAATACTCATAGAAAAGGAAAAGATTATTTTCCTTGACTTAGTAAAATACCAATTTATATATGGTATCGCAAAACAAATTTTCTATATAAGGGTTTTCTTCTATTTATTTTTTTTTTTTCTTTTTGGATACATTGATTTTTCCCCCATATAAAGTTTTTTTTTTGTATGCGGCTTTATTGGGCGTGTATATGTTTACAAAGGTAACCAACAACCAAGTAGGTACATAATGGCGCCCACAAAAAAAAAATATTAAACCAAGATTTTCTACAAAAAAAAAAAAAAACTGAACGATTAGGGAAAAAAGAAAAAAAATCTCGGATCATTGAAAATATATTTTTAGGAAAATTCTTTATTTTGCGACTATGGATTGAGAAGGTCATCCACCGTTCAAGCGATCAAACACATGTTCACAATATATACATATGTACGAGTATACGAGTATAACACTCTTCTTAGTAATCGAATTTTGAGCTCAATACATTTTCTTTAAATACATTAAGATAAATTAATTCAAAAGTAAATTGATTGTTGACATAAAGAAATTCCGTTGGAAAACAGTTCAATTTGGTTTGAATCGTCATAATTGACCTCTGTCGATTATTAAAAATTTTATTTGGAAATCCATGTAGTCAATAAATAATTTGAAGAAAAAATCTAATTTGTCTTCCGCCTCCACCAGTAGGTAGTAATTTAATTTATACGCCTAATAATAGTAGTGCTTCCTCATAAATTAATCATATCGTCACTATACATTATTTTATATGTACATATATACGAGTACATATATATGTATGTAACTATGAACAAAACATATAATGTATTTACTTACAGATATTATATATGTAAGATATACACTATGGAGACAAAGGTAATTTCATTAAATAATAAAATAAGGAAATTCCATAAAAAATATTGTTTTGGAAAATGTAGACGACAAGCCGACGCCAATTTAGTTTCGATGCCGCGTATATATAAAAGTATTATTATCGATCATCACTTAGCCATATTATATTTAATAAAAATATCGACAAGACTAATGAAATATTTATGCGGAACTGAAATATTGATTTTCGTTTAAATATTCGTTTAAAAAAAAAAAAAAACTAAAATAAATGCCCCCTGCAGCTTTAAAATTTTATTTTTAATATTCCCAAAAAAAAATAAAAAAAACCAAAGTGAAGAACATTTTTCCCGTCACAGCCAAAATGAAATACTCAGGTTGAATTATATTTCACGAATTTTACTGACATTATATTCGCGATATCGCGTCTCTTCTTGCATTCCTATTTAATGAAAAAAATTATTTAATGAGAAATATGTAAATTCTTGGAACATAAAATTCCTTGTCAGAGTCTCCCACCTGTGAGTTCGTTTTTTTTTTCTTCGTTTTACTAGCCCTTAGGAATTGGTTACAATGAACAAAAAAGAATAAAGAAAATTTAGCGCTAGACTGCGGCATAATAAAAATAACAAAGTTTTACAACATCAAAGGAATTTTTTATTTTTTTTTTTCAAAATAATGAACAAAATTTTCAAAACAAACAAAGTAATGTATGCCTACATCCTAGACACGTTGTTGGACATCCTTTAATATTAATCATCTGATTGATTGAAAATGTATTTATTCTAATCTTAGGACACATAATTCATATCTTAAAGGCTTAAAGCTTCATAGATATCAAAAACTATTTATGAAATCCAAATTTTGATACGTTATAGTTACATAGCTTCACACTATAATGTCAAAGGTCTAGTTGAAATTGACACGACATCTAACATAACTTTTGCTCTAGAATATGTCGTTAGAACTTCAATAATTGAGATAATTGACAGCAAAATAAGAAAGACTAACATATGTTAAGGAAATAGATAGATAGATATTGTAGAAGGGTATTAATCAACTTCAAACATAAATATACGTAAATGATATACATATGTGTAGCTTCAAGAAATTAATCAGAAAGATAATGTACAAAGTATAATACCATAACGAGTTGACAATTTGTGATCTGTATGGATGCGGAATTCAACAACATATATTTCTAAAACTCTTTTTAGCATTATAGAATTTATAATTTGACGTAGAAAATTGAATGTCTCAAAACCAGCAGAATTTTAAAATTATGGCTTACGCACAAAGATTCTCTGCTAAATATAGTATTAACAATAGGCCTGGGTAGAATTATTTAACTAAAACAAATTTCGAAAACCAATTTGTATGTCCATCAATAATTGGCGAAGTACATAATATGAAGACTAAAAACAACATCTAGGTTAGGCGGTTGCTCATCCCATGGAAAATAATATTTAAATTAATCCTTTTTCTAAAGCATATTTTAATTACTATACTGATATGAACACAATCACCAATAGCCCTTAAGCTAAAAACTAGCTACAGACACATATCTCCATTTTATAGTTCACAAAAATGCAGTTTTCTATACATATAGACTACATATCACTATAGTAATGCAACTACAATACAATTTTTTTTTTTTTTTATTATTGCACTACAGCTATTCAACTTTGGTTATAAAAGCAAACATATCAAGATATAATTTTTTAAAAGCATTTTTCAATGGATGCATACAAACCTGAGGGCTTCCCGAAGGCAACTTACAAATAAAAAGCTTTCAGTTATAAAATAAGAGGGTGTTATGTAGAGTATGAAATATGAAATATATCTAACGAAGTTGAACTGTGGCATTTGAATTTGTGAATAGAGCGATTAAATTCATGGAGATCAATTTTTTATTTTTTTTTTGTATTGAAGAAACTTTCCAATAAAAAATGTAATTAAAAGGATTTTTATCATTGCGATTCATATATGGATCTATGAATTTTGTCTGAATAAGTAAAGTAGTCAGCATTGTTACGGCACCTTTATTTGAACAAAAAATCCCAGCAATAAGGCATCACGACACACGAAGAAAGCAAAATCAATATTCTGCTAATTTAGCCAAAAAATCTAGTTGGTCATGATTGATTTTAAACCTCTCTAAATAAAGAACGGATGCCCACAAGTGATACAGGTACATTATATACAATACTTTTTCCTTGGGCGGACACCTTTGGTTACCGAAAATTTGAAAATTCGAAAAATTGATAAATTTTACAAACTAATTAAGAAGCCAAAAAACTAGGAAATTTGCACCGTCGCGAATCGCACTTTTATTGTCCATTAAAGAGGAGTGTATGTTAGAGGGAGGAATCACTGTATGTATGTTTTTAAAACCAATTTTGCTTAAAAATCGAAATTCATACAACTAGGGTTGTTTTAAAATACTTTTATAAATTTTTTTTAGCAAATGTAATTTAAAAAATAAAAATAATCTATTTACTTACGGAACAAGATGTCAATTTTCAGATTAATCATAATCTGAAACAAAACAAAAAAAATTCATTATTGTTCGCTTTCAAGCACATTTTTTATAATTTTCTTATCTTTCCCTTAAGTATAAAGTTATTTGTATTCAGTAATTTTTATAGTAAGATATTTGGCCCTATATCCATAACTGTTTCTACCATCACGCAAATGGCCCCAATTTAGGAATGATATAGTTATTAGTTTTGTAAGTGGAGTTTAATTTTTCCTAACCCTATTTCCGCTGCATTAAATATGTTTCTTCGACATGCCATGTCTTAACATTGAGCACAAGTTTACTTTTTCCAAATTGCCTTCCAAAAAATGTACCACTGGGGGGCGTACATAAAAATTATATAAGATTATTAAAATAAATATACCAACGAAGCAAGCAAAAGGATTTTCCGATTTTTTAAGTAAATAAATTTTAAAAAATAAAACAAAATACAGCGGTTGGCACTGTAGTGTTTAATACATGTTCATTAGTTGATGAGCTAAGTGCTACTGATTTATTGTTCTCTGCTTTGATAGTACATATTATTATTTGCTATGCGACAGGCACATAAACACTACAAAAACCACTACATATAGTATGTATGTACAGCGCTGTGAATAAAAATAGGCGTAAGGCATATTTTGTATGAAAAAGTCGGATTTCAGTAATTTCTCCTACTTGTTAGGATTAATATCTGAGAAATCTATGAATGTAGATATTCATTATTTTCAAACGCTAATATTTTCTGAAAATATGGAAGGAAAATAAGGACAGTTGAAGGATTTAAGGA